>JAPPVO010000031.1:18714461-18829106 GCA_030407325.1 Camellia japonica | reverse complement strand
GCAAAAAACAATTTCCAAAAGGACAATCCCATAACTGTAAAAATCAGCTTTGACCGATATGGGAATGTTTCTTTGACCGATGTGGGAATGTTTCTTTGCCATTCTAGAGGGACTATCCTCTAGTCCCTCTGACTCCAGTAGAGGTCCGCCTTTGATCAGGTGTCAAAAACTTGCCATTCCAAAACTCATCCATCAATATGTTTTGAGGCTTTATATCACAATGAATTTAGGAGCCTCACACTCTTCATGCAGATAATGGATCCCTCTCACGGCATTTAGGGAAATTTTAATTCTCTCATTCCAATCTGGGCGCCTTGGAGATTTAAAAAGAAGATCTGCAAGGGAGCCATTGCTCATATACTCGTAAACCAAAATCCTTTTAGAACCCTCAAAACAGTATCCGAGCAGTTGGAGTAAGTTTCTGTGGTGCCTTCTCCCAATTGCTTGGATCTCTGCCAGAAACTCCCTTTCGCCTTCTTCCACAACCTTCTGGAGTCTCTTCAACTTTTTACCTCTGCACAAAGTGCCTTTGTAAACTGCTCCGAACGAGCCCTTTCCCAACTCTTATTTGATTGGTTGCTTTTTTCAGCTCACTGTATGAAAACAAATGCAAGGTGAGCTCCTGCGTAATACCCAAGTTTCCATATTGCAACAACCTTTTGTATTTCAAAACTCTGAATTTGTAAACATATATGCCTGAGATGGCAAGAGCAACACATGAACTTGTAAGCAAACCAATAGTCACAACAAGTATTGACATTACTTCTTTTCTGCTCCGGACCGAAACTAGTGTTTGTGGCAACGGCGGCTTCTCACTTTTGACTACACGCACCTTAAAGAGAGCTGTGAACGCTCCCCCTTCTACATCTCTTTCAAAATATCTAACTGGAAGACTATGTTTCCTGCGAGTTGAGGCCACGAATGAGGCTGCTTCGCAATTGCAGTCTTCTAAACAAGACTTCTTGCACACTCTTCGCGAGAAGTTTTTGTCGGAGCCGAGAGACCACTTGTTGGGATCAATGAAATCGGTATATGGCGGGTTATCATTAAATGCGCAGAAACTGTTGAAGCCACAAAAATTCCTCACTCTACATGAATTGGCCGGTTGTATCCATTCAGTTTGAATCTGGGATTCACCACCACTAGCATTGAATTTATGAGAGTTCAATTTGAAAACCCATCAAAATAAAGTGTTGCGCGATAAATAATTGTTTTGTAGTTGTTGTTGATAGCCAACTCTGAGTTCAAGTATATGATCGCTTCCAAACTAGTGCTGTTTATGAGAGCCAGAGTGCCTGTAGAATGATTGAAGTAAAGGAAAAGAGGGGCACGCCCGTCAGTCCCCGAGGCATAATAAGCGTCGGTTGGGCTTTCTTCAGTGTTTAGTGGGTACATAACGAGGTTCCCATCAGTCTGCATATTGATTTCATACTGCCCGGTTGAGTGGCCGGTGTCTGATAAATGAGAGGTCAGCCTCATATCCATTGACAAAATCTGTCCTCCTAGAATTGTGTCAGTTGGAAAATCAAAACTCTGCCAAATGGGTTGCTGAGTGTCATTTACAGAACAAAATTTCCAGAATCGAGCATGGAGGCAGAAGCAGCAGACCCTGTGGTGTTTGCTATCTTCTCTTCTCCATGATGCTCTTCTGTTCTTAGAACAAGTTTCCCACTCGTGGTGAGCTCGAGTGTCGAATTGGAGGTGATTGGTGGATCATCTCTATTTGCAGTCCATACAATTGTTCTGTTGCCATTGTTGCCCATCAACCAAATTCCGACCTTAAAGCTTGTATGTTGTGTGTAGAAACCAAATGCAAATAGGCCAGAAGGAGAGGACCAGAATGTGGGAGGATTACTTGTGGGAGAAAGAGAAGAGCCCAAACTGATTATCTTGCTTGCTTGATTTTGTTGGGATTTCACAGTTACACACACCAGGAAAATGAGTATTGAGAAAATAGCACATCTCAAACCCATGAGAGGACATAGACGGAAAAAAAGAGCTCTTGATAAGTTTGTTGTTAACAAAATTTAACAAAATAATTTAGGTGAAGAGAAAGAACATATTGAAAAAAGACGACAAAGGAGGAATCATGAAATTACTCATGATAGGCATATATGATGAAAAATGCCAACAAAATATATCTATATATATATATATATATTAGCGGCCGGTTACACGCGATGCATATGTAAATTCAAAAAAAAAGTTTTTTTTTAATTAAAGAAGAAGCATGGAAGTTAATGTATCAACACCAGAGGAGGTTGTTTTGTCTAATTGGGTCTATAAGTGCTTTGCTGAGAGGGAGTTGAACAAGCTTATGGTTGTGGTTGATGAAGAAGTTGACATGGAGACACTAGATAACATTGTTAAAGTGGGACTTTGGTGCATTTTAGATGAACCGGCTCTTCGTCCTTCCATGAAAAGTGTAGTTTTGATGCTTGAAGGCATTACTGATATGTCAATCCCTCCATGTCCAACTACCTACTAAGGAATCCATGTGAACTGCACTAATAATTGTTGCGGATCGGGGGCACACCAGGGAACTCAAACAAGCAATAACACAAAGAATTTAACGTGGTTCGGCAACTCGCCTACGTCCACGGGCAGCGGATTCACTATATTGAACAAAATGGTAAGAATTACAACACTCTCTGTAATTCTCTCTCTCTCTGTTTGCTCTCTATTGAACTCACTCTGCTGTAATTAACTCTCTCTCAATGCATCTATTTATACAACATATAGAGGAGGTAGGTGAAGAGGTTTGGCAAGGTGGCTGGCTTGGTTTGTCAACAATGGCTGGCTGAGGTTGGTGAGGTTGGTGGCCAAAGACTTTGGCAGCCTCCAATTTTGAATTCACCCCTTTCACATGGGGTGATGAATTTCCACAAATCACCCCCTCAACCCATGTGAGGTGATCTACTGCACACACTGCTGGAATCTTGTCACGTCCAAATCAACGTAGTCTGCATCTCTTACTGAGACACTGCATCCCTGAAGCTAGAGATAATACACCAGAGATACAAGAGGAGGAGGGCATCTTACATCCTCAACTCAACTCACACCACTCTCTGATTTGGAGAGAGCCTCTGCTCCTATCTCCCACAGATCTCTTCCATGCTTCCTGTCTCGGATGTCTTCATCTGCTATACTTGAACTTGTGCGAAACCAAGATATCCTGCACCCCCTGATTGGATGTCCTGCACCCCCTGCTGAGATGCCCTTGACTGTCATGCCTTTGCCTCTGTCCATAGTGATCGATCAACACTGCCTTGCACCCGAAGGTGCTCAATTCCGAGAGATATTGACCAAGTCCAAACAATGTTGGAACTTGATCCCAGAAACTACCTTTGTGAGCATATCGGCCGGATTATCTGCAGTACCAATCTTTTGAAGCAGAATATCCCCTTCATTCACAATTTCTCGGATGAAATGGAAACGGACGTCAATGTGCTTGGTGCGGGCATGATGAACCTGGTTCTTTGCCAAACAAATGGCACTCTGACTGTCACAAAACACCTCAACGTGCTTCTGAACAATTCCCAAGTCTTCAATCAACCCGTGTAGCCAAATAGCTTCCTTAAAGGCTTCTGTCACTGCCATGTACTCTGCCTCTGTAGTAGACAAAGCCACCGTTGACTGAAGCGTTGACCTCCAACTCACCGGCCTTTAGCAAGCGTAAATAAATACCCTGTTGTTGACCGGCGTTTGTCTAAGTCACCAGCATAATCTGAGTCCACATATCCTTCCAAATTCTGCCCGAGTCGGTTATCTCTCTCGAACTTCAATCCCAGATTGACTGTGCCATGTATGTACCTTAGGATCCATTTCACTGCCTGCCAGTGATCTTTTCCTGGATCATGCATATACCTGCTTACCATACTCACAGCATGCGAGATGTCAGGCCTTGTACAAACCATAGCATACATTAATGCACCAACTGCATTTGCATATGGAACCTGTGCCATATGCTTCCGTTCTTCTTCTGTGCGTGGAGACATCGAAGCACTAAGCTTGAAATGAGGGGCCAATGGTGTACTCACAGCTTTGGTTTTCCCAGTATGCCAAATCTGTCTAACACCTTTTTCAGATACTGGGTTTGTGTCAGACAAACCGTGCCCTTCTTCCTGTCTCTCTTGATCTCCATGCCAAGAATTTTCTTTGCTTCTCCCAAATCCTTCATTTCAAACTCTCTTGCCAACTGTGCCTTGAGTTTGTCAATCTCCACCTTGCTCTTAGATGCAATCAGCATATCATCTACATATAAGAGCAAATAGATGAAGGAACCGTCGGGAAGCTTACGGAAATATACACAATGATCAAATTGACTTCTTGTGTATTCTTTCTCCATCATGAACCGATCAAATCGCTTGTACCACTGTCTCGGGGATTGCTTCAACCCGTACAACGATTTGTTCAGCTTACAGGCCCAATTCTCTTTTCCAGCAACTTTGAAACCATCTGGCTGGGACATGTATATCTCCTCATCAAGATCTCCATGTAAGAAGGCAGTTTTGACGTCGAGTTGGGCGAGCTCGAGATCAAGCTGTGCAACCAAAGCTAACAAGATGCGAATAGACGTGTGCTTCACAACAGGTGAGAATATCTCATTGTAGTCTATTCCTTCCTTCTGAGCATAGCCTTTAGCTACCAATCTAGCTTTGAATCTGATGTTGTCTCTGCCTGGAATGCCTTCCTTCTTGGTGTAAACCCACTTACACCCAATTGCTTTCTTTCCCTTTGGAAGTTGCACCAACTCCCAAGTCTGGTTCTTGTGAAGTGACCCGATCTCTTCATCCATAGCCTCCTTCCATTTGACACTTTCTGCATTCTGCACGGCTTCTTTGAAAGTGCAAGGAACATTGTCTTCAATGATTGGAAGTGCATAGGCTACCATATCGGTCATCCAACCAGGTTTCCTAGTAACCCTTTGTCCTTTCCTGATTGCAATGGGTTCTGATTGTTGCGGAGCCTCTGGATCTTCATTTTCATCTGAACTCTCTTCAGAGCTATCCTCTGAGACTTCTTCAGGATGGTTGATTGGTTGACTAGTCTTCACTGGAGTCTCAAACTCCACCTGCACTGACTTCTTCAATGCTTCCTCATTCTGTTGAGGGTCTGGTTGCTTCAACATTGCAGACTCATCAAAGGTAACATCTCTTCTGATGAGAACTTTCTTTGATTCAGGGCACCAAAGTCTGTATCCTTTGACACCGTCACCGAAGCCCAAGAAGATGGCTTTCTTGGCTCTTGGATCCAACTTAGATTCTGTAACATGAAAATAAGCTGGACATCCAAAGATACGTAACTGATCATAATCAGTAGCTGGGACTCCTGACCATACCTCCATGGGAGTCTTCCCATTTAGTGCTGCAGTAGGTAGTCTGTTGACAAGATGACGAGCATAGTTCAATGCCTCGCCCCAAAATGCCTTGCTCATTCCAGACTGTGACAGCATACACCGGACTTTCTCCACCAAAGTGCGGTTCATGCGTTCTGCAATCCATTCTGCTGCGGTGTTCCAGGAACTGTGAAATGTCTCACTATCCCTGCATTCTGGCAAACCTCAAAGAAGGGATCTGATGTGTATTCTCCACCATTGTCAGATCTGAGCTTCTTGATCTTTCTGCCTGTCTGGGTCTCTAATCTTCTTCCACATAAGAAAGATGTCTAAGACTTCATCTTTGTGCTTCATTGTGTAAATCCAAACTCTTCTGGAGAAATCATCAATGAACGACACAAAGTAGTGTTTACCTCCCAACGAAGCATTCTTGGAAGGACCCCATACGTCGGTGTGACGTAGTCTAGAATCCCTTTGGTACGGTGAATTGCAGTACCAAACTTGATTCTTGTTTGCTTTCCCAGTACACAATGCTCGCAGAACTCAAGCTTCCCTGTCTTGGCGCCTTTCAACAGGCCTTGCTTTACCAACCCTTGTAAAGCCTTCTCACCGACATGCCCTAGGCGCATGTGCCAAAGTCTGGAAGTGTCTGATGCATCATCTTCTGAGCTGGAACTGGTGGAGACAGCCACTCTCCCTGTGACTGTAGAGCCGTCTAGGAAATATAAATTTCCCCGTCGAGTACCCTTCATTGCAACCAATGCTCCTCGAACAACTTTGAGGACTCCACCTTCCATGGTTACTCTGTAACCTTTGGAGTCTAAAACTCCCACTGAGATGAGATTCTTGGTTAGATCTGGTACATACCGTACATCTTCAAGAATTCTGATTGTTCCATCATGGATCTTCAGTCGAACTGTTCCAATCCCCTTTGTCTGGCAAGCTTGGTCGTTGCCCATCAGCACAACTCCTCCATCGAACTCTCGTA
Source organism: Camellia japonica (assembly GCA_030407325.1). NCBI lineage: Eukaryota > Viridiplantae > Streptophyta > Magnoliopsida > Ericales > Theaceae > Camellia > Camellia japonica. The sequence goes on along the minus strand of JAPPVO010000031.1, from coordinate 18,822,780 downwards.
AGCTCGAGAACCACTGCTTGTTAGGACACATATGGAATGAACATCCGGAATCTATTATCCATTCATCAGACTGGCCATATGATGAAACTGTGAAGGCTGCTCCTTCACCATTATCTCCATCTCGTGCAACGTTCACCTTTTCTTCTGTCTTGTCTTTATTGGGACAATCTTTTGCCCAATGCCCCTTCTGGCGACAAGCAGCACACTCGTCTTTTGCAAGACGTCTTCTGTCTGAAGATTTCCCTCTGGATTTTGAGCGAGACTTTCCTCGCCCTGCATATCTTCTGTTAGTTGTTCTGCCTCTGACTGTCAATGCCTCGGATGCTGAGTCCCTGTTTGCAGACTTATCTTTCCTTCTGAACTCATTGTTCACCAAGGCGTTTGCAACATCAACATACTTGATCTTCTCTTTACCGTACAGTAAAGTAGTAGTGAGATGATCATACGAGTCAGGCAAAGAATTCAACAATAACAGTGCTTTATCTTCATCACCAATGTGATCATCCAAATTCTTCAAATCCGTAAGAATTTTGTTGAAGTTATTTAGGTGTTCGTTCATCGAAATACCTTTCTTGTAGTCGAAACGAAACAACCTCTTCTTCAAGTAGAGCCGGTTCTCAATGCTCTTTGTCATGAACTTATCTTCCAGCGCCTTCCAAAGGTCCTTCGCAATATCATACTCTGTGAAGGCGTACTTCTCCTCTTTTGCAAGGCAAAGTCGGATGGAACTGCAGGCCAGGAGATTCACCCTCTCCATTCTATCCCGTCCATGTCATCTGGTTTGTCTCCCAGAGTGAAGTGCAGGTTCATCTGGACAAGCATATCTTTAACTTCGCATCTCCACATGCCGAAGTTGCTGCTTCCATCAAACTTCTCTACCTCGAACTTAGCATGGGACACCGGGGTCCAATGCCTAGAGTTACTTGTACTCGCTGGATTACTTACGGACTCGGTTGCTCTGGACTCTGTAGATTCTGCCATTTTTTTTTAAAACTTCAATTCAAAAAACTGACCGTACGGATGTGTCCGGAATACTCCAAATAGTTGGGAAGCACTATTGGATCGTCAAAAAACGGACTCCGAATGCCTCAGATCAAGCCAAAATATTTTGAACACCTCTGATTCAAAAACTAACCGTACGGATGTGTCCGGAATATCCCAAATAGTTTGAAAACACTATTGGATCGTCGAAAACGGACTCCGAATGGCTCTGATCTGGCAAAAACAGTTTGGACGATTCAGATCTGCAGAATCTGGTGCGCTGAGATGCACCGGATAATTCCTCTGGTCAACGACGCAGGCGGCGCGGTCAATGGAGGATCAGCGGCGCGGTCAACGCGGCTTGACGGCTGGTCAACGCGGCTTGGTCAGCGGCTCAGGCTGACGTGGCTGGGACACGTGGCGTACACGTGGCGTGACGTGGCGATGAGGTGGCTCGTCTTCTTCCCTGAAGAGCGCGTGGGGCGCGTGTGGGGCGCGTGTCCTGACGCGCCGACTGGCAACCGGCTCGTGGAAGTGCGTGCCGAGAGTGGGAGTCACTCTCCTTCTTCAAGGCGCGCGTGAGGGAGCGTGGATTGTCGTCTTGGGCCTGTCTTTGCTGTTCTGGACTCCTCTCGGGGAGATCTTGCTCCTGGTATGCTTAAAAGTTGATTTCGAGCACTTCGAAATCTGGGCACTTTCGGGAAAAATTCGATTTCTCACCACCCGAGCTCTGATATCAATTGTTGCGGATCGGGGGCACACCAGGGAACTCAAACAAGCAATAACACAAAGAATTTAACGTGGTTCGGCAACTCGCCTACGTCCACGGGCAGCGGATTCACTATATTGAACAAAATGGTAAGAATTACAACACTCTCTGTAATTCTCTCTCTCTGTTTGCTCTCTATTGAACTCACTCTGCTGTAATTAACTCTCTCTCAATGCATCTATTTATACAACATATAGAGGAGGTAGGTGAAGAGGTTTGGCAAGGTGGCTGGCTTGGTTTGTCAACAATGGCTGGCTGAGGTTGGTGAGGTTGGTGGCCAAAGACTTTGGCAGCCTCCAATTTTGAATTCACCCCTTTCACATGGGGTGATGAATTTCCACAATAATATATTTATTTATATGTAATTTATTGTTGAGGTTCATGTAATTTTTACTTTTATTAATGAATAAGTGATGAGAAACCTCTTTGTTTTCTCTTGTTTTCTCTCAAGAGTCTGAAGTTTCAATGAAGCTGGAGCAATTATAGATTTGTTAGGATGAACGGAAGCTGAGATCAACCTTAGAACCCTTTCTAATTAATCTGGTATAATCTTTTTAATTTTTGACATTTGGTAAAAGATTGTGATCATTCTTTTACCAATAAATATGAAGGTTTTGGTGTTGAACACTATATTTTTTTTTATGAAGGATATTCAATCTTTTTAGCATGCTTTGGTTGTTGAGTGGTGGATTTGAGCATATTTAATTTAGGAATTTGTTTTGATTGGGTAACTCCGTCGGGGTTGTTTAACAACTCCGCTAGTCCCAAGCCCAGGTAAAGAAAGAGAGTTGTGTGTTAGATAGCCTACAATTAACACGTAAAAAAGCCGCTCGTATCCCTTATGATTTGTTTGATTGGGTATTATGATATATTTTAGCTGTCTGCATGGTGTTTGTTGAATTGTCTCAATGGTATAATTACAATAAAATCAACCCATTGTTTATAATCTGTGTTATGTTCTGTTTCCTTGATGTATTTAAATAGATAGATAAGAGAAATGAACTTCGTCTAATGAATTATAATAGTAACCAGATCACATCATAGCTTCAAGGAAAATGCCTGAGAAAAAGGAATTCTAGCAGTGGCATTAATTTATATTCTGCTAATAACCAAGTAAAATATAAAAAAAAAGATGATGAAAATTCGCAATTCTCTAGCATATAGTGGCATCTGTCTGAAGGTGGGTGTGCACTCTCACGATTATGAGTTACTAAATTAATTAGGGACGTGTTTTGTTCTTTTGGCTGAGATGATTGCTTCTGGGTTTTGGAATTTTAGGTTGAAACTGTGGAAGCTTTAATTGTCATATCTTTCTAGCTTTTTTATCTTCAAAATCTCTGATTTTTTTGGATCTTGAGTCATTTGGTATACAAGTCATTTGGTATACATGTCTTTTGGTTGTTTCTTGTGGTAGTTTTTGGTTGAATTTGTGTTTGATTTGTTTTGGGAATGCGATGTGATTGTTTTTGGCAGTTTTTGGTTGAATGTGATTTGATTTGGTTAATTTTGTGATTGAATATTCTCTTAATTCTTTAAATTCCTGTGTGTGAGTAATAAAAATAAAAAAGAAAGAAAAATTCATGCTAAACACTCTTTTCTTACAATGGGCATTTTTTGTCTATGATACTGGGAGGCAACATACCTGAAACCTCATTCAACAGCCTACAAAAACTAAACATTTTAAAGGCTCTAGTGTTTTCAAACATTCTTTTGCAAGCTAACAAAACACAAAACAAACTTATGGATCTATCTTTGATTTTAAATTGCAGATCATGTCACTCCACCACCACGTGAAGCTAAAGTTACTATGGGAACTACAATTATCATTATATTTAAAGATGAATTAATTATGTTAAGCAAACTCAGACATTAATTGTTGTGGGTGATGAAGAAGTTCACATGAAGACACTAGAGAACATGGTTCAAGTGGGACTTTGGTGCGTTCAAGATGAACCAGCTCTTCATCCTTCCTTGAAAAGCTTAGTTTTGATGCTTGAAGGCATTACTGATATATCAATCCCTCCATGTCCAACTAGCTACTATCGAATCGATATGAACTGCAGTAATAGTATATTTATTTGAAAGATTTTGCTTATGTGTGTGTGTGTGTGTGTGTAATTTATTATTGAAGTTCATGTAATTTTATTTTATTGATTTCCTCTCTCTCATGTAAGTGCGCAAATAGTTTGCAGTTAATGAGTGCTGATCTTAATGATAATTATATATATGTTGTTCTAATCAATAATTAGATATAGTTTCTGTGAGTCTGAATTTTCACCATTTTCTTGATGAAATGTTTTAACACTATGAAGCGTAACTAGTTCAAAAAACATGTGCCTGTGAGAATATATATTGTATATATGGTATGCTTGTGTATATTAGGAATTAGGCAATTTCCTTTTCTTTGTATTTCCTTTTTCAGTCATAGTTTTAGGCTATATAAACCCCTGAACTCTTTGTAAATATAGACAATTGAATATACATAATTATTCAGAAACTTACATAGTATCAGAGCCACATTTGAAACCCTAGTCCTCATCTGAGTTCAAATCAACCATTTTGGTTCAGTCTCTGGTACGTCGCCATCGATCGTATCTTCCTCTGACATCGCAGTCGTGGTCGGTTCAGTCTCTGGTTCGTGGCCATCAGTCAACCCTCCTGAAGAAATCACAACTGTGGTCGCGACCCTTCTCACTCTCTGACGTCGTAACCGTGCTCCAATTGTCTCTCTCTGGTTCTGAAATCACGACACCATAAGCTTCGAAGCTTCTCTGGTCTTCTTTCACTCTTGCTCTCTCTGCTCGTGGTTCTCCGGTTGGTTATCTTCTCCAACTCCTTTCTCTCTGCTCGTTGTTTGTCTGGTTTGGGTTAACGTTTGGTTTGGGTGAGTAAACTTAAAAAATTATTTTAGGTTTATTACTATTTGACCGCGGCACCTTTTGAATATTATAAGTTCAACCTATTAATTCTAAGAAAAAAAAAAAAAAAATCTACAAAATTTTGGATACACTTGAACCCCTCAATTTTCTAGTTATTATGATGTCTCTGGTTTCGAATGAATGTGCCTACTGCCATCAAAGGGGTCATTGGAAGTACCTTTGTCCCAAGAATGGATGTCTGTTTGTTCCGCCTCCCGACGATTTTACTGCATTTGTCCCGGCTCCTACTCCTGACTTGGCTTCGTTAAGTGCTCAGATTAGCCAGCTTCAACATATATTGTCTGCCTCCCAGCCATCTCCATCTGCCTCCATTGTTTCCTTTCTTCATTCAGGTTTGTTTGGGTCTTCTTCAAGTAACTTTTCGTCTGTCTAGCTTTTTACTCTGGTGCCTCTCATTATATGACTCATCATCTCTCTTTACTTCGGAATTGTAATCCCCTTCCCTTTCCTATTACTGTTAATGCTACTAATGGGTCTGGTATGTCAGTTATATCCGCTGGGACCTGTTCTACCGTCTGCTATGTCTGCAGTCTCTATTTCATCTATCTTATATGTTCCTCAGTTATCTGTCAGTTTATTATCTATTAGTCAACTTGATGCCTCTGATTTTGATATTATCTTTTTTTATTATATCTATTGTATACAGAATCGGATGTCCAAGCAACAGATTGGGACTAGCCGTAGAGTTAGAGACCTCTATATGGTAGAGAGCTTGCATCTACCTATGACTACCTCTCTGACTGTCTTTTCTTTTTTTCAGTTAGATTCTCTGTCAAGTCCTTTCTATTTGTGGCATTTTACATTAGGGCATTTATCTGCTGACCGCTTACGGTCTTTAGCTCAATCAGGTATATTGGGTAAAGTTTCTTCTAGTTAACTTACCAAGTGTCGCGGGTGTAAACTTGCCAAAATGACAGCCTTACTTTTCCGTAACAGTACTTCTATATCTGCTACACTGTTTTCTTTAGTTCATACTGATATCTGGGGCTTTTCTCATATTCTCACCAAGGGGGTTTTGCATACTATGTGTCATTTGTTGATGATTGCACCCGTTATACTTAGGTTTATCTTATGACTCATAAGTCTGATTTCTATCAGATATACTGTACCTTTGAATCTATGATTACTACTCAGTTTGGGTCTACAATTAAAATGTTCTGGTCTGACTTGGGTGGGGAATATTTTAAAAATGAGTTTTGTGAGTATTTGGCCAATTTGGGTACCATTCACCAAACTTCCTGTACAGCTACACCTACCCAAAATGGTCGAGCCGAGCATAAACATCGTCATCTTCTTGAGACAACTAGGTCTCTTCTTCTCTCTCCCTCAGTTTCGGCTCTATTCTGAGGGGAGGCGGTTCTTACTGCTGCTTTTCTTTTCAACCGCATGCCTACTCCCCTTATTTCTGCTCGGTCTCCTTATGAGGCTTTGTTCTCCCAAATTCCTAACTACTCCCTTCTTCGTGTGTTTGGGTCTACCTGTTTTGTCCTTCTTCCTAGCAGATAAGACCAAACTTAGTGCCCGGTCCGTCCTTTGTGTCTTTTTGGGTTACAGTCTTACTTAGAAGGCTACCGTTGTTATGATCCTATCTCTCGTTGCCTTTATGTCTCCCATCATGTTGCCTTTCTCGAACGTCTGTTTTACTTTCAACTTCCCCCTCTCACTGCTTCAGTTTCCAAAGAGGATTTGGTTCACATTGACCACTTTCCTTCTGAGGTCCCGTCTGATGAGTACATCTCCACTGTTCCTCTTGAGCCCATTTCTACTTCTCCATCTACATCACCTATGGCTCCTTTCTCCTCCTTCGGCTTCTTCTTTCCCTCCGTTGTTGGTCTATTCTCGTCGCCAGGCTCTTCCACCACAAATTATCTCTACTCCTTGTTGCTGCTCTTTCTGCTTCTGACAACTCTGATCTTGCGGCACACCGATATCCTACCCGTGAGCGTCGTCCTCTAAACAGGTTGGGTTGGTCTAATACATGTTTTTCTGCTTCTTATCGTACCTTTTTGTCTGTTATTCATTCTTTTTTCAGAACCACAGTCTTATACAGAAGCCTGTCAGGATCCTAATTGGGTTCAAGCTATGGAGGATGAGTTATTTGCCTAACAGAAGACTAACACTTGGGAGTTGGTTCCTTTACCTGCTGGAAAGAATCTAGTTGGTTGCAAATGGGTCTATAAAGTCAAGACTCATTCTGATGATTCTCTCGAGTACTACAAAGCTCGCTTGGTTACCAAGGGTTTCTCACAGGAGTATGGTATTGATTATGAGGAGACATTTGCCTCTGTTGCCAAGATGACTACTGTCCGTACTGTGATTTCTATTGCTGCTATTCGACATTGGCCTCTCTATCAAATGGACATTAAGAATGCTTTTCTTAATGATCATCTCACTGAGGAGGTCTACATGCGTCCTCCCCCTGGTCTTCTCCACTCCTTTGGGCAGGTTTTTCATCTTTGGCGTACTCTGTATGGTTTGAAGCAGTCTCCTCGTGCTTGGTATGATCGCTTTCAAACTGCCATTATTGAGCTTGGGTTTCATCATCTATTTCTACTTCCGACTCTACTTTGTTTCTGAGATATACCTCGGCTGATTTTGTTGCTCTCCTACTCTATGTGGATGATATGATATATCACTGGCTCTGACTCTTCTGCTATCTCTGAGGTCAAGCAACATCTCTTCCGCACCTTCGAAATGGAAGATTTGGGTCCATTGCGGTATTTTCTTGGTATTGAAGTTGTCTCTTCTCCAAAGGGTTATTTTCTGTCTCAGGCCAAGTATGCTAATGAGGTTATTCACTATACTGGTCTTACTGATACTAAGGTTTCTGATACACCTATTGAGCTTAATGTGAAGCTCAACTCTACTGATGGTGTCTCTCTGGATGATCCCACTGTCTATCGCGAGCTGGTGGGTTGTTTAGTTTATTTGACGGTCACTCGCCCTGATCTTGCTTATGTTGTTCATGTGGTTAGTCATTTTGTTTCTGCTTCTCGCTCTACTCATTGAGCTGCTTTGGTTCGCATTCTTCGTTATCTCCGGGGTACCATCTTTCAGGCCTTGCTATTGTCCTCTACTTTCTCTTTAGACATGGTGGCCTATGTTGATTCTGATTGGGCTAGTGATGTTAATGATCGCAAGTCCACCTCTGGTTTCTGTATGTTTCTTGGCGATTCCTTGATCTCTTGGAAAAGCAAGAAACAAACTATTGTTGCTCATTATACTGCCAAAACTGAGTACTGTTCTATGGCTCATGCTACTGCTGAGGTTGTTTGGCTTCGTTGTCTTCTCTCTGATTTAGGTGTACCTCAGTCTTTTTCGACCTCCCTCTATTGTGACAACCGCAGTGCTATTTAGATTGCCCACAATATTGTCTTCCATGAACGAACGAAACACATTGAGATTGATTGTCACTTTGTCCGACAGCATCTATAGTCTAGCTCTATCTCACTTCCTTTTGTCTCATCAGCTTTGTAACTTGCGGACTTCTTCACCAAAACTCACACTATCGCTCAATTTTAGTTTCTTCTTAGCAAACTCTCAATGTTTTCTGCTAAAACACCTTGAGTTTGAGTAGGTTGTGAGAATATATATTATTATATGGCATGCTTGTGTATATTAGGAATTAGGCAATTTCCTTTTCTTTCTTGTGTATATTAGGAATTAGGCAATTTCCTTTTCTTTGTATTTCCTTTTTCAGTCATAGGTTTAGGCTATATAAACCGTTGAACTCTTCGTAAATATACACAATTGAATATACAGAATTATTCAGAAACTTACAGTGGCACCATGGTAGGTATGTTTTGGATAGTACTATTCATAGTACTTCTATATGCGTATTAGGAACATGTGATGTCTATTTTTTTTCTTTCTTAATTTTTGACCTACTCAAGTGGTACATGGTATATACCTAAGTCATACTCCTGTCAAAATTGTAAAATTAGAGCAAAACCCACTTTACCCTTTTGTGACATTTAAACATATTCAAGAGATATTTGCATGGTTTTTGTTGGACTAAAATGCAATGTTATTGGCATTTGTAAAATGACCTTAATATTGTCCTTGTTCTTTTTTCTCTAATCTTCTCTTTTTCTTTTTGTCTTTCTTCTGTTAAGACTAACTTCTAATTGTTTCAAATTGACAACATGAATACAAACTAAAGGATAAATTTAATAGACATTGTCAGCAATATTAGCAAACACAGAGAATACAAAATAAGGTAGTCAGAAACAAAATCACATACCAATGATACAGAAGTTCCGGGGAAAAAAAAAAGAAAAGAAAAAATAATGAATTAATAAAGAGGAAATTTTCCATATAATATAGTACATCAACAACAGTTTCCCAACGATCTAAGGTGATAATTTTCAGAGCTGTAGAAAGTTGATACTAAGGCAATGGTAATTAAAGTAGTCCTACACCGTACACGGCAAATAAAACATAAATCAACTCCCAAAAAACCTTACTATGTCAATTTTTCTATACAATTTTGTGTGGAAAGAATCAAAAAAATAAATACAAGTAGTTTGGAAAGGGATTTTTTAAAACAAAGTGAATGTTAGAGATACTTGTTTGATGTAGGTCTTGTTATGGTTTTTATAATTGGCAATTCTATTTGACAAAACTCCTTTGATTTTTAATTTTATTTGCACTTTTGTTTCAGTGAAGTTGTGAGTATTTAAATGCAAATTCAACCCAAATTGTGCTTGTGTAGAGGAGTTTGTGCTGACATTCCATATCGTGAGCATTCCTTATTTGTCACTTTATTGACTATGTACGAGGATCAAGCGGTCTTTCATGCGCTCGAGCGGTGATGTGATTCATCCCCGTATCACTACTTGTTGTAACACGTCCGCGAGGGACCTCAATGCTACAGTTTGGACTCAATTTGTGTCACGGTTCGTAATCTGAACCAAAGAGTCCAAATCCGGCAAATCGTTTTTTAGAAAACAGATTTTTGAAAGAAGTGCCAAACATGGACTGCTTTGCCAGATACAGAGTCGCCACCTAAATATTTTTTATGGGAAATTTAGGAAACCCTGACTCGGTGCCAAAGGCCACGTGTCCGTCATCACCAAAGTTGCCTCGGCTCGGGAGCTTAGGTACGATTGGAGAAGGTCGCTATGAGCACCCCCCCTCTCCGCCCGATCAAAGATCGGCCTCTACTAACCGTGATATCTTGTTTTGAAAACGTTATGTGTTCTTGTTCCGGTTATTAGCCTAGAATTACTATGTTATGCGCACAGCAAACAAGTATAGACTAGATCGCCTAATTTGGAACAAAACATTGCATATCCGTTTGTTTGGGAAAACCTTTGGAATTTGCTACTCGCAAGTAGGCTAAAAACAACGGATTTCAACGAGTTGCTCCAACTCAAACATCCAACCTTCACCCACAGGCATTCAGACAGTTTATAACACATAAGCATTTAGCCGCATGGTAAGCATGCTGTCATGGCAACACTCACACGCATGCGGTATGCTAAAGCATAAAAAGCTCACCTAGTACTCCAAGCCAAAATAGAAACTAGTTAGTAATCAATGCATGATCCTAGTTCATGTTTAAAATGGCTAATGCAACACATGCAAAATGCAACTATAGTAGGCTCGGCTATCCTAAAGATGACATGTGAAATGCTGCAACTAACAAGTACTTATCTTGGAATTGAAATACAAGTGCAGTTAGCATGATGTATCGAGCCCAGTGCATGTAAGACAAGTGTATGGATGCACGCATGCATAGCGTAAGGTATGCTAATTAAATATGCCCTATCTAACATCATAAGCGGTTAAATAAAAGGGAAGACGTGAGGTTGGAAGACATACACACACTCACGACACTTATTACAAATTTGCCCTCACACGGAGGGACCGAAAGAAAATACAGATTAACCAACTCGCAACTAATATTTATAAACCACCTAATTAATTAACACATAATATCTAATTAAGCGTAAACAGTCTCGGGATGAAGACCCAATGCAGTGCGCGCTCGGTTTTGCGCGGAAATCCCCGACATGCTCGAGTTGCCTCTGTTTTCCTCACTCTCGCTTCTCTAATGACTTGCCAAAGTCTCAGGGTTGCTTCTCTGAGTGCTGTGGAACACCACCGGCTGAGGGGATTGGCCACCGGCCACAAAGTTTCTCCATCGGCCAAAAATGATGGCCGGTCGGCACTGAAGATGGCCGGCCGGCCAAATCTTCCTGCAAAAACTGGTTTGACAGCAGCAGAGGGCAGAACTTGGCATGGCAATGCATTTCAAGCAATGTATGCACCAATCACACCCCTTATCATATTTATGACTCAAAGGGACATGATCCTCGATTCTCGGACCACCAATCACGCATTTCCATGCGTGATGGCCCAAAGAATCAAGTGTGCATTTTGATATGGAATGCAATGCACATAATCAAACAAATTGAACTCAACCTCTATCACAAGCAATTCAAGAGGTAAAGCATGTACGCCAATGGAATGCAACCTAGATATGGAGGCTAAGTATGCAAAATGAGTATGCAAGGCATGTAACAGCTATGCTAGTGACAAACATGCAACAACATGTAAAGTGGACTAAGCATAGGAGCAATGCAAAGCAACTTAACCAATGAAATGCATGCCAAATGCATCATGATTTCAAGCAAGCAATAACATGTAATAGGCCAAGTATGCAACAATGTACAAGGCAAGCATGCTATAACACATGAAGGATGGACTTAGACTAATTTAGGCGGCCCTCAAACAAGCCTAAAACAGTGGCCATAAACTATGGAAATGGGGCCAAATGCACATATAAGCATGCATGCAAACATGGTCCATGTACTTAAGACAAGCCAAGAAGGCTTAAACCAAGGCTAAGTCAACTAAGCCTCACAAGGCTGAGGGGACTTAAAACAGGTCCAATATAGACCTAAACAATGCCAAGGGTGCACCTAGATGGCATCTAAGTGGCCTAAACATACAAGCATACACAAAGACCTAAACAAGGGGCATAAGACAACAACCTTTTAATATATTAAAGGGGCATCAAATGCAAGCATACAAGCATGCTAAGAGGACTGAAATAACATAACAAGTGGTTCCAAACCACTGAAATATGACAAGTGAAGCATGCTACACACTCACACACCTAAGGCTAACAAGCCAAAATGCAAGGTGGCTACACTAAGCATGTTATGGTCGACCAAAACAACCAAAAACAGAACTTCAACATGCTAAAACAAGCACAAAAACTTTACAAAGCTAAGCCTAAATCATGCTAGAATAAGGATCAACACTTAAAGCATGTTAAGGCCAAAACATGGCATTACAAGGCATGTATGCTAAGCAAGCATGGTGTACCTAAACCAACTAAACACAATGCTATATTATGACATAATAAGCATGAAAATCAGTCAAGGCATGGTCAACATGAACCTAAACATGGTGCTCCCTAAAGAGGCAAAAATGGCCCTTTTCAAGGACAACAATGAGAGGGGATGGCCCTCTCCTTCCTAGGACCTTAAGGCACCATCCTCATCACTGAAATCCCTCAAGATTTCAGTGGTGAGGAGGCCCAAACACAATAGTCCCGGAACTCAAACAAAATGGCACAAAATGGAGCCTTTCAAGGCTTAAGAGGGGTCAAAAAACCCCAAAGCTTAAAGCAACCTTAACCAACTATTTAGAGGGCTAAAAAATAGAACTTTTATATGTTATACACAAAGCTCAAAAACAGATGCAAGGCAGGAAAAAATGCAATGCAAAAATGGGAAATAAAGAGACAAGTTTCTTACCCTTGTAGACCCTCTTCACCAATGGTGGACCAGCTGGTTCTTCAAGCTCAAACCAGCTTCAAAACTCCAAAAACAACCCTCAAGGGCCTCAGCTCCAAGAAAAGGTGTGATGGTGGGTGTTTGTGTGCAAAACTAAGGCAAAAACACTCACAAAACAAAGAGAGAGAGAGATATAGAGATGGAGGACATATAAGCCCTAACCCTAAAACTCAAAACCCTCAGAAAATTTTGTCTAAATTGTCTAACCTCTGAAAGAGGGAGAGAAGACCCCCTCTTATAGACAACTTAATCTTGTAAAGCTTCCAAAGGAAGCTAACAAGAGGGCAATCCCTCCATACATGTGTATGGAGGGAGTGAAAGTGCATGCCAGCTGAAGAAAAATATCTGCAAAAGCAGATGCACAGTAGTCAGCCGGCCAAACATGCAATTGACCAAAAAAAGATAGCCGACCGGCCATCTATAGTGCCAGCCGGCCAAACATTTGGCCGGTGGCAACAAAACATGGCCGGTGGCCTCAAGCCAAGGCTGGTGATGGGTGGGGATGGTCTACAAGCCCTACCCTGCCCCTCAAAGGCAAACCACAAGTGTTTGGTGCAAAACCAGACACAAAACAGTCGAGTCGAGAGGTCCTGAGGTGAGGCGCGCTGCCACGGCCTCCGGGAACTCAAGACGAACACAAACATGGATGATCACCGAGTGTTCAAGCGGTGACGTCCAAGTCTTGAGGACGGTCAAAAATGGGGTGTCTACACTTGTGTCTGATCTTCTAGGAGACAAGTTTTACCGCTCGAGCGTTAGACGTTGCCTTCGAGCAATTGGCCTATATGTGTGCACTGCCTTTTACTTTCACTGCTCGAGTGATAAAGTGTGTGCTCAAGCGGTATTCGTGGCTCTATTTAGTGTAAAGTGTGTTATTTTCTATTTTTAGGGTTCAACTTGTGTAAATTCTCAGAGAGGAGAGCTACCAATGTTTTCTATATTGGTTTCCTTGATGATCTGAGAGTGATCGATGGATCTACAAGCTTTATATTGACATCATCAAGGGGTTTGTTTTTATTATTTCATTTATAAAAGAGAAAGTTGTTCTTCTGTGGAATCCGAGGAACTTGGACTTAAAGTTTTGGTGGATTCTAGAGTGGTTTATCGTCATAGATTTGACATCAGCGTTGTGGATTCAACATTGGGCAAGACAATTCCGATGTGAAAACAGTGGTGGAAGAAGCACATCAGGTTTGGTTCAATTCAGGCGTAGATTCGCTAAGTAATTGAAGGTTCTCATGTGTAATTCTTTTGTCTTCTTAGTAGATTATTTTGTAGTTTTGGCCCATGATTTTTTTTTATCACAATTGGAAGAGTCCAATTGTGATTTTTTTTCACATTAAATCATTGTGTCGATTTGTTATTGATTATTTGATTGTGATTAATATTCACTGTTTAAAATTAAAATATAATCACAAATCAATAATTTCGAGAGTTTTTAAATTTTTCAAGTCTCATAGACACAATATCAAACATGCTATGTGTATGAACCACAATGGCTATACATTGGCTGATTGCAATGAATTTGTACAAATTTGAAAAAAATCAATAAATAAATAAATATTGAGAACTATAGCAAACTTGCCTGGCCAGTACACAATCAACAATGAAGGAAGCAAACTGTGAATTCGAAATCAAATATATGATTTTGTACCATTTGTTCACTGCCAAAGCGAAATGAAAACTAGAATATGCAAATGAACTCAAAATGCGCGCAAGGTTGAGCTCATAATATTTGTCCCAAGAAGCTATACTTTCAATAAAGAAGAATTCACATACGTTATGGGTTGTTTTTTAAGGGTATGTTATGTATTTTTTGTAGAGTTATTTTAAGTGAAATATTTTGTGATAATATTACGCATTTTTGTAGGACTCTTACATATTTTTTTATTCAAACATTTTCTTATCAAAATATATAACATTATTACAAAAATGCATAATATTATTACAAAATATGTAACTTTATTTCTGAATCACAGAGTGTCCTAACTCCATTAAAAAAATATGTAATATTTACCACAAACATGTATAACAATTGTGCATATGGAACACACTTTTTGAGATGTATATACCATAACATTACCCTTTAACTTGGGATAAATTACCCTTAGCTCCCTGAAATTAAGCAAAACATAGTTAATTTTATATTGGGGGATTTGGTGATAGACCCCTCACTGTCTAATTTATCTTTCAAAAGAACAAGAATTATATAGGTACTTTCAAAACCCCCTAATATTTTAAAACTTGTTTCTTTTACTATATTATCCTTATATCTATCAGCTCTCCTATTAAGCCATCTTCACAGTGTATTTCAAAGTAAAATTTTACTTTGAATTATAATAAACTTTACTCTGATTCAGAGTAAAATTTTACTCTGATTCAGAGTAAAATTTTACTCTGATTCAGAGTAAAATTTTACTATGATTCAAAGTAAAATTTTATATCGTTAAGCAAATCAACATGTTTTTAACCAGAGTAAAATTTCAGAGTAAAATTTTACTGTGAATTATAGTAAATTTTACTCTGATTCAGAATAAAATTTCAGAGTGAAGGCAATTATGCTTTACTTATTTGCTGAGAAATTGTAACTATTTAAGTTTTTAGCCTTAAACATTAATTCAATGCAAAAATCTAACTGACAAAGCTTGATCTAAGTTTTATTGCCTTCTCTTTTTCTTCAGTTTTATTGGCAACCAAATAGATGGTTAATATGAATAAATTGTTTTCCAAAGTTAATGCATTTCAACCAAAGTGGAACAGTTTCTAACACTAAAAACCCTAATCAAGTGCTTCCATACAGCATCAAACTTTTCATAACAACTCAATGCAGATCAAGAACAAAATTTGAACGATTAAGAATTTGAAAAAAAAAGAAGAGACTAAGATTTATAGGAAGTTCGGGAGACGATGATGCGAAATCGTTGCGGTAGAGGTGCATGAAGCCTTTGGTTTCTTCAATTCTAAGGTTTCTAGAAGAGAAATAGAAGGCTTGACTGACATTGGATTCGGAGGAGAGGGTGGCGCCGGGAATCATGGCGGTTAGTGGCCAGAATACATTGGCGGACGGTGCTCGGGCAATTGAGGTGGCCTCTGACATGGCTATGAAGAGAAGCTGTGCTTAGAAGGGGATGGGAGAGACAGAGAAGGTAGGGAGAGAGTAAGTGGAGAAGGTGGGAAGATTTAGTTGAGGGTATAATAGTCTAATAAAATATTTAAATAATAAATTTTGTCCTTTATGCAAGACTTTATAATTATGACGTGGTTTAGAAAGTATAATTTTTTTCTTAGTCTTTTTAACAATGAAAGGAAGGTAAATGGGGTATATAGCCAAATTTCCGTTTTATATTTTTAACATAATTACACTCGTTTCTTTTAATGCTTTAATTTATTGTAATAGTTAGATTTTTTTTTTTAATTAACAATTCATTTGTCATATGAATAAAACATAATATTATCATTTATTTTTAAGTAAAATATATATGTACCTTGGTTTATTTTAATATTCACTTATTATTTGTATTAGTTTTAATCATTGCTTTGTGCTGGGGCATTTTGGTTGGCACGTAATCAAGCCATTTTTTTCCAATAAGAGTTGTAAAGTAAACTAGAGAAGACGGTTGATTATGTTGTCAATTTAGGCATCTTTAGAGAAGCGGGTTAAAAGTCATTTATCAACTGTTAATTGATTTTGGGTTATATTATCTCTCACATTTTTATCAGTGCATTGTATAATCCGCAGGGTATAGGGTGGAATAAGTCATTTATCAACTTATAATTGATTTTGGGTTACATTATCTCTCACATTTTTATCGGTGTATTGCATAATCCGCAGGGTGCAGGGTGGAATGTTGGTAATCAAGTGGTAGGCACCAGAGTCGGGGATGGTTCAAAGTTAATTTTGATGGGGCGTAGGGTGCAGTGTGGAATGTTGGTAACGTTGTAGTTGGTTGGAGGATTTGGAAAAGAAAAGGAAAAAGGAAAAGAAAATGTGAATAAAATATACTTACATTTTACCTAATTTCACACACCTTTTCCCTTTTCCTTTCCAAATCCATTTTCAAATCTCTCAACCAAACACAACGTAATTGTTTGAGAGCCGGAGTGATTGTTCGGGATTCAAATGTCAATGGCCCATCATCTAGCTCGAATGGCTTTAGAAGTTGCCGATGATCGAGTATGGATTGGGCTAGAATCTTTATAGTTTTGTTTTCTGTTTTCATGTTTCCTCCCATCTTAAAAAACAAAAAAAAATATTAAAAAAGAATTTAGTGTACTTATATTAAAAGGGAAAATTATTGGAAACTCTCATTTTGGAGAGTTGTAGTCTACCAAGTCCAATTTTAAAATTAATAGACGTCCAAGTCCTATTTTTTTGGTAATGTGATCCGAAGGATCCCATTATGTAATTATGGAATGGTTTTCTAACTAATGTACCCTTTTTTTTGTGGTTGAAACGTGTGGGTCATAAATAACATGGACTCCCCTACATACACTACTAAACCCAAAAAAGCTATAGTAAGCTTTTCTCAAACGTTACATACACCCACATCATTAAAAAGCTATAGTAAGCTTTTTCCAAACGTTACATACACCCACATCATAAATGTGCTTTTCCCAAACGTTACATACACCCACATCATAAAAAAGCTATAGTAAGCTTTTCCCAAAGCTATAGTAAGCTTTTCCCAAACGTTACATACACCCACATCATAAATGTGGGCTTTAGTAAGCTTTTTTCAAACGTTATATACACCCACATCATAAAAAAGCTATAGTAAGATTTTCCCAAACGTTACATACACCCACATTATTCAAACATAATATCACTCCCAAAACAGTAAGTTCATTGGCAAAACTGTCCACTCCCAAATAATGGGACCTTTGGGTGTACAAAATTAAATATAGGACTAATTAGATTACAATCTCACCTTTTAGGATTTACAGGTCAATTCCCCATATTAAAAATATATAATTAATTATATTTTTTTTAAATATTAAGCAAGGTGGTTGTTATTTACCCTTTAACTTATAGCGAACAACTCAAATTGAATGATATCAAAGTTAGGGGTATTTGGGATGTAGTTACTTTTATTTATTTATTTATTTTTGGGCTACTTAAGGCTAGATCGAAGAATCAAGGTGAGAACCGTTTTTTAAATGTAAACTTTGAAGTAAAATAGTAGCAACTCAGCTTGTTTTGGTAGGTTAAATATTTATTTATTTTTATTTTTTTAAATTTTTTAAAAATATATGTAAAATAATAGAAAGATGATATGACCCCCAAAAAGATTAAAAGTCATAAAAACTATTTTTAGCCTCTTTCCCAAAAGAGTTCGTAATATAATTAATAACATACATACACATATAGTAATTAATAACATACATATTAAATATAGGAGGTATATTTAATGGGAATGTGTTTTTTTTTTTAACTTTTATATTTATTTTAAAAAAACATTTAATCATGAAATATTAACTTGTATTTTTTTAAATATGTATTGATTAGAAGTTTAATAACACAAAGATAAAAATTAAAATTTGAAAATTATTAAGTGAATGCCTCATCTATCTATATCTATATCTATATCTATGCGTCCGGATCCTCTAGAGTGATCCTGTGAAGTGATCCTCTAGAGTGATCCTTCATGGAGCGACACGTGTCCCATTAACGGAATCAATGGCTGAGATGATGCCTAGACAAAACGACGTCGTTTTGGTACCAAAAAAAAAAAAAAAAATTTTCAGAATTTGCAGATTTGCAGATCGAGAGAGAGGATGAGGAAGAAGAAAGTGGATTTGAGAGAAACAGGGTTTGATGAGAAAATTGGTGTATTTGCAGAGAAAATGGGTTTGAGAGATGAAGAAGAAAATGGGTTTGAGAGAAAATAGGTGTATTTGCAGAGAAAATGGGTTTGAGAGATGAAGAAAAAAATGGGTTTGAGAGATGAAGAAGAAAATGGAACTTCCTGGGTATTTGCAGAGATTGGTGGCGTGAACAGGAATCCATTAGAGGCGGATGAGGAAGAAGAAAGTGGAATCCATCAGGAACCCAAAAAAATAAATAAAAAAAAAATTCAGAATTTGTAGATTTGCAGATCGAGAGAGAGGATGAGGAAGAAGAAAGTGGATTTGAGAGAAACTGGGTTTGAGAGAAAATTGGTGTATTTGCAGAAAAAATGGGTTTGAGAGATGAAAAAGAAAATGGAACTTCCTGGGTTTGAATTTTGAATTTTCTGCAGCTCTAAATCCATCAGAGGCGGTAGGTTCAAGTGGAGGAAGGAATTTTGTGCTATGCAAGAACCAGAAGCAACCACAGATGACAGAAGGCAGGGCAGAGATGATTGCTGGGAAGGGAAGGGGAAGTGGAAGTTGGAAGGCATGGCTGAATAGGTCCTTTACCTTCAAGATATCATCTCATTAAATTATATATATGCTTGGTATTGTAAGAAGGTCAGTTGTGTTGCTGATTTCTTTTAGTGTCCTTTGTGTTCAGGTGTGTTTTCTGTATTATTATGTGTTCAGGTGTGTTTTCTGTGTTTTCCTTTTAGCAAACCCAGGAAGTTCCATTTTCTTCTTCACCTCTCAAATCCATTTTTTTCTTCATCTCTCAAACCATTTTCTTCGCAAATACACCTATTTTCTCTCAAACCCATTTTCTTCTTCATCTCTCAAACCCATTTTCTCTACAAATACACCAATTTTCTCATCAAACCCAGTTTCTCTCAAATCCACTTTCTTCTTCCTCATTCTCTCTCTCTCTCTCGATCTGCAAATCTGCAAATTCTGTTTTTTTTTTTTTTGGTACCAAAACGACGTCGTTTTGTCTAGGCATCATCTCAGCCGTTGGTTCCGTTAATGGGACACGTGTCGCTCCATGAAGGATCACTCTAGAGGATCACTTCACAGGATCACTCTAGAGGATCCGGACGCCTATATCTATATCCTTATACTATTATTAAGTGAAGGCCTCAATTGGTGTAGTAAAACCTTTACTCTTCTTATCGTGTATACCACCCGCTAGTATATGATTGAGGAAAAATACAATATATATATATATATATTTTAGATATGAATAATAAGTAATGCAAATTATTGGGAAAAAAATAAATTCATTTATTTCAACTTTAAAAAAATTCAAATAATAAATGCTTTACTTTTAATGATAAATTTTATGTAATTTATGTAGTGTTGAACAAGTCTTATATTAAACTATTAAGATGTTATCTAATATTAATTTTAGAGAGATTGTTTATTTCTAAGTATTTTATCAATGAAAATTAAATTTCTTTTCCATTAAATGATTTAATAATGTCTTAAGAATTTTAGGATTTTATTTAATATTGCATGAAATTTAAAAATTTTAACAAATAATGCTAAAATATGTATGGGTCTATGATAATATATATACAAAACTTCAGGAGAAGTGAATGAAATTTCTCATTTGAATAGATAGGATAATTAATGGGTAATTTCATCATTTTTTTTGGGTGTTTGGGAAGTGGGTTTTTATGTAGTTTTTTTAGTTGTAGAATATTATTGGATAAAAAATTTTTAGTGTTTGGGAAGATAGTTGGGTTTTTTTGTGGTTGGATATGATGTTTGTGAGAGAAAAAGTGAAATGATTATGGGGTTGGATGTGATATTTTGTTTGGATGTGTTTTTTTTTTTATTTTGCAAAACTTTTGTCTTTTAGTGAAAAAAATGAGAAAAAAATTTGGGAACCAAGTTCCCAAACACCCTAAATTATAACCTATAACATCAATAAATTTTGTTAAATAGTCTAATAGAGAGTAACAATGGAGGAATTTTGATAATAATTTCAAAAGTTAAAAAGATTAGCATAATTATTGAAATCATAAAGAAAATTTTTATTATTGTAAAAAATCTTAAGAGAAGTAAGGGTAATTTTTCCAAAATTAAAATTTCAAATGGTTATTTGAGTTAATCTTGCTCAATGATGAAGGGAGGAGTCTGCAGCATTACCGGAAGTTGTGAAAACAAATTAATGATTCCAAAGACGGACAAGACGTACGGAAAGGTTTTTGTTTGTTCAACTACGAAGCCCAAACGAAAATGGGGTGGTTATAGTAGTCGCTATTGTACGGTCATAGGATTCATTTTGTAATTTATTTGGATAATTTGAATTATTTATATTTTATAGTATATTGGTGTTGGCTACATATTTTGTATAAACCAATTATAATTCAACACGTGGCAGAATAAGGGCAATACGTGAAGACCATTCAAGTTTTCGATCCTGATCGTACACGTGACAGTTAGTATTGGTTCTTACGAGATCTGAGTAGCATTGGATTAGCAAACAGATGCAAAGTGATGTGGCTTCAATGGTTACTCACATTCAAATTCAAAATTAGGAGGGAAGCCCAACTGCAAATGATGGCATAGTGGAGCTAACTATAAGGCAACATGATCAGCGATCATGGAGGAGCGATTCGACGGTTGAAAATGCAGTTCGATGGTTATCCTTGAGAAGTATAAATAGCAGAGAAGGCCCCAGAAAAAGCCCTCAGACTCAGATCCAAAAAACTAGTTTTATTCTACTTTATTTTCTTTCCAGTTTTACATTTCCTGTTCTTTACATTTCTGTACTTTAAAATTCTTGTACTGCACTTCGTTCATAGGAGTAGTTTCAAGTAGATTGTTATTGTAAACCTCTATGAGGCTGAATTGGATCATTGTAAGTTTTTTATTTTAATGAAATGCTTCAATTGTTCTTCATTTGATTGTTATTTGCTTAATTCTCCTAAATCAAGTCACCAGTAAAAAGTCCTCTTCATTGAGGCTGAAAGAACTAAAACACAATCGTCTGATAATTGGTTGGCAATTAATTTTCTGTAAAGACTGATTGATCCTTACTGGCACGCTCATAATTACAATAATAACCTTCGAAAGCCAAAAAGACAACATATATTTTTGGCATGCCCGGTGGGACTAATTGAAATGGCTAGACATAGAAGACAAGGAGAAAATGAATGCTTGGAAGAAGGCGTAGAAGGAGAGGTAGAAATACCTAATCCAGAGGATAATGTCATAACACATCCTGTCGAGACACTAATTTTATCAGAACCGATGGTCGAACAGACCAGCACTTCGGAACAAGTACCACATGTTCATAATATTGGACGAGACCAAGGAATTGGACCATCCACTGTTCCATCTACTCAGCCAATGAATCCATGGGGTGGCCTAGTAGATGCCATGGGACAGCAGTTGATGAACACAATGGAAAGATGGGCAACATCCTTTTTGGATCGAATGAATACCTATCAACCGACAAACGCAAGACACATGGAGGAAGTTTCAAATGTCTTTCAACAAAGATTGACTAGAGATAAACAGCCTATGCAAATTAATGGACATTCTAATGGTCAAACTAGTAGTCAAAACTATGAAAGACCATCACCTCAGTCTTGATATGAACCTATTTCGAGGCCTATAGCAGGTCAAAATACCTCAGCACTTAGCAATGAAGCCATGCAAATTGGTGGATCTGGCCCAGTACAAGAAAATGGCATAAGAATGGTTCCAAATCCCATGTTCGAAGCCATACCTGGCACGAAGGGGTTCACCAATCCTTTATTCGAATTTATACCCAGGGGGGTTGGAAGGTTTTCCTGCAATCGGAAGAGACACAACACCTGTTCCAACAAATTTCCTAGGTCCTTTCGCAGGACAGGCTCAGAGGGGCCACCCATACCCTCAGCAGCAGCCAGCAGCCAGCACCACAGGGACAACCAGTCCTAAATATACCACCCTATGGACCAGGAGGACCTCAATCACAAGTTTGTCCACCAAATCCTATTTTTGTTCCTCCAGCAGTGGTTCAACAGGCACAAAATATGATCCCTAAGGACCAAATTGCTAATAGTGTTAGAGAGATGTGTGAACCAATGGCTCGGGGGGTTCAAACTCCTGTGTACAGAAAACCATATCCAGAATGGGTGGATAGGGTACATGAATACCCAAGAGGATTTAAGATACAAGACTTTGCCCTTTTTTATAGGAATGGAAACCAGTCAACAGTGGAGCATATTGCTAAGTTTGCTGCTCAATGTGGTGAATTTATCAATAATGATTACATGAAGTTAAGATTGTTCCCAAATTCTCTTACAGGGGCAGCCTTCGTATGGTATATTAACCTTACGCCTGGCTCCATTCAGACTTGGCAACAAATGGAAGAGGCATTTCATGCCCAATTCTTCCAAACGGAGCCAGAAGTGTCCATGGCAAATTTGGCAAGGTTGAGCCAAAGGCCTGATGAAAAGGCTGCTCAATTTATTGCCAGATTTAAAAGAGCACGAAATAAATGTAGGGTCATCCTACCAGAGCCAGAATTCGTGACATTAGCTCAAAATGGCTTAGAGTTTAGGCTTCAAAAGAAGTTTGACTCAACTGAGTTTAGAGACTTAGTGGAACTAACTTATAAGGTGTCTAGGTATGAAGCATTACTAGAGGAAGAACAAGATCGAAATAATGCATCATACAAGACATATTATAGAGATCCTAATTATGAGATTGATGCAGCAGAGATTGTGGAGAAAGAATCTATGATCTGTGAGGCATTAATTCATAGGGACACAACAATTGACCAGCAGTTTAAAAAGAAAAACCTTCATAGGAAATACTCTTTCGATTTAACAAAGGTAGATGACATTTTTGATCATTTGCTTGCGACCAACTTCCTTAAGTTACCAAAAGGAGTCAAAATTCCATCTTCAGATGAACTTAAAGGAAAAGTGTATTGTAAATGGCATAATTTTGGTCTCACTCGACTAAAAACTGTATTGTTTTTCGAGACAGGATCCAAGAACAAATTCAGAAAGGAAGTTTAAAATTCCCAACTAAAGCAGAAAAGGCCATGGGGATCTACAGTAATCCATTCCCAAAAGTTAGAGAAAGTGGAGCTAATGTCGTTGTACCAGACTTCCAGAATTTATCTTTGAAGGAATTGGAAGAGGTCAATGTGCAGATGCATGTTGCCAGCCAGACTACTGTCAAGAAAGACACTAGAAGTTCACCAGTTGTTGGACAAGGCTCTACAGGTCAGAAAAATGACTCTGATGAGGAAGCATTGGATGATGATTCTTTGGAGACAGCAGTTATCCAAAGAATGTGTCCCAAGTGTAGGTTGAGCTATAAGTGGCTGAAAGGGCTTACAATTGATGGGAAGCAATACTACAGGGATGTGCAAAGACGTCCTAAGCCAACCAATGCTCATAACAAAAGGCCATATCCAACTGGTCCTAGGTAGCAGCCACTCATGGCTGGATCAGCAGCTACTAGAATGCAATCCAAGGGTAAGAGGCCTTTACATGAGTCCAGACCTCCCAACTATTACATAATGGAAGGCAATCATCCTGAAAGAAGGACTGAAGTAGGTTCAAGTTATGGGAGCAAAGCTAGAAATTGGCCCCCTAGACCAGCCTCCAACAAGATGGAAAGTGACCACCTTCATGGAAGCCTGAATTAGGCCCAAAACAAGGAGTCAGGGTTAAGCAATGGCATTCACAGACAGCTTCGAAACTGGCTTCGAAGGAAGAAAGAGACAACTCAACGACTGAGTTAGTGGGTTCATGGGTACCTGGAGTCCCAGATTGGTTTGTTATGCAGAACAAACCTAGGGAGATACCTGCCCAAAGAAATGCTGTTGGAGATCAGGGTAAGATGGTTAAACCTCCCCTGGTGGCCCCAAATAATTGGGTATTACTAAAGCATCCAAAAACAAAGGAACCAAACATGGTCCCAGTAATTTCTAGATCACAAAGGAGGAAGATCCAGCGTAGGTACACTCAGTACCAAAAAGACCTGAAAGAAAGTGGAGAAAGCTCTTCATTGGTCCAAACAGAGGGGCAGACAGAAGGAAAGAAAAATCCAAAGTCAGACCATAGTCCAAAATCAACCCTTCAAGACAAAATAGGTTGCAGTAGAGAACAGTTGCCAAAGTTCACTCTGAACTAAAAGCCAAAGAGAGGTCCAGTTTAGCAGGATTGGAAAAGGCTTTGATGGAGAGTGATAGTGAGACAGAGGGAGAAGTTGGCCTAGGCCAGAAGAAAGAAATGGTTGAGGAAGAATATTCGAAGCCTTCATGGCTGAACAGACATTTTTAGTTGAAAAGCTAGCAGAAGCAGACCATTCGAAGGAGTTTGTTAGTAATGAAGTGCCAGAATACAGCATGGAAGATGCTTCTGAAGTAATTGAATAAGGTGGCCAAGAGGAGAACAGGTACAGCCAACCATCCAATTTGGCTCGTTTCCTCCAGTATCAATGAATATGGTACATATACTACCACATGAATTCCAAGCTAGAGATGAGAACCAAGAGGGTCAAGAAATTGACCCAATTTCAGTCTCTAGTGAAGACTTACAAGTGAGTATGGTGCAGGATGAATCTGAAATGGCTACCCCAATGGAAACTGAATACAAAAGTGAAGAAGAGGTGAGTATTAACCTCTCATATCCTTTTGAGTATCCCACGACATCTATGACACAACATGTCAAGCCTTTGTATATCAAGGCCTTCTTCGATGGGATACAATTAAACATAGTCTTGGGGGATAATGGGGCAGCAGTGAACCTGCTTTCGAAATCTTCCTTGAAGAAACTAGGAAAAAGAAACCTCAGGTTAATCCCAACCAGCACAACCATTGCTGGCTTCATTAGAGACAAACAGATGGCTCAGAGAATTTTGCTCATCAACCTGAGTGTGGGAACCAGGGACTGCATGACGGCATTCTTCGTTATCGACAGCAATGCTAAGTACAATGCTTTACTTGGTAGAGATTAGATTCACACTAACAAGTGTGTGCCTTCCTCTCTGCATCAAAAGATAATGATGGCCTTGGGCAATGGAGAGATAGAGGAAATCGATACAGATCCTCAACCCTTTATAGCCTGTGCAGACTTCGCAAAGGCCAAATTGTATATTGAGGGAGTGACACCACTCAGTATACTGAGAAAACCTGATGGATTAGCCGAAGTGATGGCTGATGAGGAATTGGCGCACCTGAAGCACGTAGTCCAGGAGAGTGCTGATGAAGAGTTTGTCGTTAAGGATGACAATGATGCTTGGTTGTAGACAAAGAGATGAAGCCCAAGAAGCCAAGTCTTTGGCTCTAATTAAGTTATCAATATTGGATGTAAAATCAATAGTCCAGAAAGTGCAAGAGCAAGAGAAAGAAGCCATGATAATT
Source organism: Camellia japonica (assembly GCA_030407325.1). Lineage (NCBI taxonomy): Eukaryota > Viridiplantae > Streptophyta > Magnoliopsida > Ericales > Theaceae > Camellia > Camellia japonica. The sequence goes on along the minus strand of JAPPVO010000031.1, from coordinate 18,797,070 downwards.
AGCTGTGAGCAGGAGCATCAACAGGCCAGGGTTTGGCCTTGATAAATACTGCACATTGGACATTGAAACAAAAGTCCAGGAGATACAGGAAGAAGAAGCCTTATGGACAGACTTTGTCTATGAGGAGGAGGGTAAAGACGTTGAATCAAAGAAGCAGGGAGCAGAACAAGCAAGGAGATTGCTTCGAAGGAAGAAGGAATCAAAGAAGGAGCTTCAGTAAGTTCTCAGATACAAGACCCCTTAGAAGAAGTAAATTTAGGGAATGTTCTATACAACAGCTCACCTATATAAGTGCTTGGTTGAATGCTCTTGATAGGGACCAGTTGTTGGTTGTTCTGAAGAGATATAAAGATTGTTTTGCATGGTCTTATAATGAACTACCAGGATTGGATAGGTCATTAGTAGAACATAGGCTCCCTATGAGGCCTAATTTCAAGCTATACAAGCAAAAACCAAGAAGAATGAGTCCAGAAGTGATTCAAAAAGTTAAGGAAGAAATTCTTAGACTACTCAAGGCAGGCTTTATTAGGACAGCCAGGTATGTTGAATGGCTATCCAATATTGTGTCTGTAGTTAAGAAGAATGGTAAAATGAGGGTATGCATCGATTTCAGAAACTTAAATCTAGCAACTCCAAAAGATGCGTATCCTATGCCTATAGTAGATTTGTTGGTGGACAGTTCAGCAGGGCATCAAATTTTATCAATGATGGATGGGCACTCTGGTTATAACCAAATCTGCATTGCAGAGGAGGATGTCCACAAGACAGCATTCAGATATCCTGGGAATATTGGCACCTTCAAATGGGTTAAAATGCCATTTGGCTTGAAGAATGCTGGGACTACATATCAGAGGGCTATGACACACTATCTTTCATGACCTCATTGGAGGGTTTTTGAGTGTTATATTGATGATTGTAGTGAAATCCCAATCCATGGAGGAACATTTGTTTCACTTAGAAGCAGCTTTTGAAAGAATAAGAAAGTTTAAGTTGAAACTCAATCCTCTTAAATGTGCTTTTGGTGTATCATCTGGAAACTTCTTGGGCTATGTAGTACACAAGAAAGGAATACAGATTGACCAGAATAAAGCCAAAGCCATCATTGAAGCCAGACCTCCATCAAGTAAGAAAGAATTACAAAAGTTACTTGGACAGGTTAATTTTCTTCGAAGATTCATTTCCAATACTGCAGGGAAAACTAAAGTATTTTCTTGCTTGTTAAGGCTAAAAGATGAAGAGGAATTTGTGTGGGCAGCAGAGCATTAAACTGCTTTCAAAGGAATCAAAGCCTACTTGGCCAACCCTCCAATGCTGATGCCACCAAAGGGTGATAAGGCCTTGAAGTTGTACATAGCTGCAGCAGAAGATTCATTGGGAGTTTTCTTAGTCCAATACAATGAAGAAGGCAAGAAGCAAGCTGTTTATTACCTTAGTAGGTTTCTAAATTCTTATGAATGTAAATACTCAGCTGTAGAAAAGTTGTGCCTTGCATTGTATTTTGCTACAATGAAATTAAGATACTATCTTTTGCCTACAACTGTCTTGGTAATTGTAACCACAGATCTGGTTAAATATATGTTATCTAGACCTATGTTGAGGGGAAGAATTGACAAATGGATACTAGCCTTATCAGAATTTCATCTAGAATATGTCCCTCAAAAGGCAGTAAAAGGACAAGTTTTAGCTAATTTTTTGGTAAACCACCCATGTCAAACAGAAAACCAAGAGATAATGGAACTTGGTATGGCTAGTGTTGAACCATGGCAAATGTGGTTCGATGGATCAAAAGCCAACGGTTTAACTGGAATTGGTATAGTAATTAAGTCACCACAAGGAGTAGAAACCACACATGGTTTCAGAGTGGATGAAATTACTTTTTCCAATAATCAAACTGAATATGAAGCCTTAATAATGGGACTGGAAACACTTATTGGATTACAAGCTCATGCAGTTGACATATTTGGAGATTCTCAATTGGTAGTTAACCAAGTGAAAGGCATTTCCAAATGTCAAAGTATAAGCATGTTGCCATACTATGTTGTTGCATTACATCTGCTTTCTCAATTTCAGATAGCAAATGTAACTCATGTCCCAAGATTCTTGAATAATAAAGCTAATGATGTGGCTCAAAAAGTTTCGAATTTCAAGATAAGGGATAATACTCAAAGGGAAATAAGCCAAACAACATATCAGAAATTAATACCACCCTTAAATAAAAGGAATACGGTCTTGGAAGTCAATCATAATGACTTACAAGAACAAGATTGGAGGCATCCAATAATGCAGTATCTGGCTGGCCCATCTTCGAAAGCCAGCAGAAAAATTAAATTGCAGTCTATGCAATACATGATGTATGGTAATGCTCTCTACAAAAGGGGGGGAGATTGTTTATTGTTGGAATGTTTAGGCCCAAAAGAAGCATTAACAGCTATGGCTGAGGTTCATGAAGGCATCTGTGGTGCTCATCAGTCTGGTGTGAAGATGAGATGGCTGCTTCGAAGGCATTTCTACTATTGACCAACTATCCTTAAAGACTGCATAGAATATGCAAGAGGTTGCCAAGCATGCCAAAAACATGGCACAAAACGAACTCATATGGCCACATAACAATGCATGTTGTGCCCTTACATAGCAATCATCCCATCTCCAAACCGGAACACCTTCGTTATTCTTAAAAGAATTTTTATTTATCTTTAATGGTTTTTTAAAATATATTTTAGTTATTTTTTCTAATTTTAGATGTACCTAATCAAAATGCATCTAAAAAGTTAAAAATAAATATAAAAAAAGACTTAAATATTTACAAAGTCACTAAAAACAAACAAAATTTTGAATAAAAATTTATGTACATTTTTCTTTTGATTTCTATTTATTTTTAGTGATTTTTTTCTTCATATTTTAGTTAATTCTTTTTTTAATTTTTTAAATGCATGCAATCTTGATTTATCTAAAAAGTAAAACAAATAAATAAAAAAATGAAAAAAGTTAATAAAAACAAACAAAAACCCATTTAAAAGTAATTTATGAAAATTGAAATCAAACCATGTAGTCTAAGGTTGTAATTTGGTTCAAAATTTGATAATTTAAATCTTTTGTTTTGTTGAGTTTTTCATATAGAAAAATGCTTCAGGCCTCGAAATTTTGTGGCTTGAATGCCTCGAAATTGTTTTTTTTTTTTTTTGCAAGGGTGGTTATGTGTAGATGTGTGCCAAAAAACTAGACATCCTGCACGAACTCAACCTGTGTGATTTAATAAGGTGAGTGAGTTGAGTTGGACTGGTTGGGTGATAAAATTGACTGATCAGTTAGGCTGCTAGTTAAAATTTGTTAATTCCATATAATTTTGTACGAGTCCTTACTATATTTTTACTTTTATTCCATACAGTTTTTGTTCTGAGTCTTCCTGATTTGAAATAAAATATAGTAGGGACTTGTACAAAACTGTATGGAATTAACAAATTTTAACTAATAGCTTAACTGATCAGTCAATTTTGTCACTCAACCAGTCTAACCCAACTCACTCACCTTATCAAATCACACAAGCTGAGTTGGTGCTTTTAGCATGACTGTTTCATATATGTCATTTATTAAAAAAAAATTAAATGAATTTGACATTCGTAATCTATTAATTTATTATGTTTGTCCAAAAAACTATAAATATATTTTTAAAAATGAATTATGTATTTTTTAGTGAGAAACATAATAATAAATTACAATTATTAAATTAAATTAATTTTTTTTATAAATAATATATAAAAAAATGTGAAAAAATAAACGATTAATCAAAACAACCTAAAAGGAAAGAAAATGGAGTATAGAATAACAAAAATATGCTAGAGATTCTAAAAGTTCTATCAAAAGTTCTACCAAATGTCTCACATGGGTGAGAAATCCAAATAAATTAGAAAATTTGGATGTAAATCCCACACCCATGTGAAACATTTGGTAGAACTTTTAATAGAATTTTTGAAATCTCTCTCATTACTCATAGAATAAAAAACATAAATCAGCACCCCGGAGATATATGTAAACAGAGGGTGTTTTTAGGAAAATTTTAATATATATATTTTTAAAAGGTGTATTATATTCCCTTTTAGTTATGTTATTTTTTTTATTTAGTTATAATTATTATTTTTTAATTATGATATTATTTTAATTATGACATATTAGTTTATTAGTTAGTCTGATATTGTGTTTAGTTATGACTTTTTTTTTTTATATAATTATAACTCAGAAAATTAAGAATTATTAGTTTAGAGACTAAAATTTAGTTCTAACTTGTTTTTGTCATTATTATATTTTTAACAATGAAAATTGAAAATTAATGATGAATTATTATCTTTTTGAAATCAAATTTTTTGCTCAAAAAATAAACTTTTTTAAGATCACTAAAAATGTATTTATTAATGACATTTTTCAAATTTTGTCACTAAAAGTTTTATTTTTGACTTTTTAAGACGATCTTTTAACGACTATTCTCACGACGAAGAAATTGATCATTGACGTTATGTTTGGTTAAGGGATTTGAAAAGGAATTTGGAACAGAAAAGGAAAAAAGTATGTGAAATATGAATATATTTTAGGATTATTTACCAATAAATCCTATCTCAGAATCTGTTACACCAATCAATCCCCACTTTATTTTGTTGTTCCGTTTAGTCTTGTTGGTGGGAAAAATTATTCTTTCTGGTCCCATTTTCCTTGTTTGGAGTTGTTGAGTGGACGATTGTACCCATTTTGTGTTTATTTCATATGTGAGTTGCGGGATTATTTCCCTATTTTGATACGTTGTAGAATAATTGTGGGAAATTTGAATGATTCATTGTTCTCTTTACGTTTAAGGTTTTTGTATTGTGGATGGGTTTTTGTGCGACGGTTGTTTGACGATTTCACGGAGATACCATTTTGCCGGTGGCTGATTGTTGTTGGTACGTTCGTTCTTATTTTTGTTTGATGCGTTTACTGTCGTTGTGTATTCTGGTTGGCTGACAGTGTTTCTTGTCCGTCGTTTATATGTGTAACGTAGTTGCGTATTTGTGTGTATTAGTGCATTTGGTTATGTGCATTGCGTCGATGGGGTTGAATGTCGTGCATTACTGTGTTTGTGTTTGTTGGCCATTGGTATACGTTTGCCAGTGGCATGTGCGTTTACTTTCAATTTGTATTCGGTTTGTTTCACATGGTTTTTTGTATGTGTTTTATATACATTTGTGTGTCTTCTTGCCTTTTTTGTTGTGTGTGCTGTATATGGGGGGTGTGTAGGGGGGTGACGTAGGTCATGGTGGGGGGTGGGTTCTATTATTAGTGGTCTGTTTGTCATTTTAGTTTTTTTTTTTTTTTGCAATCTAATGTACCACATGTTAAGATTGACAGGGGCATGGACACTCAAATGATGTTAATCTATTCATACAGTAATATGAATGCCGCAATTAGTTTGCAAGATCCAGTTCGGTTTGATGACGTGGTTAGTCATACGTGCGAAAAGTTTGTTGGGTTAACACTTGCCAATGTGTGTTGTTCCTCAAGATTCCTGGTTATAATAATTTCACAGTACAGAACGATGTTAATTTAGAAAACATGGTATCTATTGCACGGTTGCATCGATTGCAGTGCATTGATGTCATCATTCAATTACAAGATCTAACCGACGATGGCAACACTGACAGCCCATTACAGGCAGTTCCTTATCACATGATCGGGGTGTGTGATGAGTCGGACATGGACGACGAAGATGATTTATTGGCAAAATTTTGTCCTCATGTTGACAAGGTGTTTTTGTCTGCTCCATGGGCTAACAGGATACAACATATTGGTTAAAGTTTTGAGGGTTAGCTGCTAAGAAAGCTCGTGGTGAGATGTTCGGTGCACACTCAATTTCTTCGACCATCTACGGTGGTACAGCAATGTAGTCATGGAGAACAACCCTGGATCAACATTGACTACGATAAACAAACCAACCGATTCATACGGTACTTCATATCATTCAAAGCATGTATCGACGGGTTCAACCACTACCGCCCAATGCTCTTTTTTGACGAAATATTTTTGAAGGGGAAATTCAAAGGCAATCTACTGGCCGCTACTGCCAAAGATGGCAACCAAAGTATTTTATTATTGTTTGATGTTCACACCTAATAGTTTCATCTATGTATGACTGTGAAGTTAGTTGTTCACACTTAAATTCCACAAATTAAGTTTTGTCTAATTGAGAAATACCAACAGCCAGGTTTATTTCCTTTGGCCATTGCGATTGTTGATGTAGAAAACACCACAAATTGGGCATGGTTTTTGGGACACATAGAAAACGTGGTGGATAGCCAGAGGACACTAACGTTCATCTCGGACCGACATCCAAGATTAATTGAATCCATACCCATTTTATTTCCCACAGGTCATCATGTGTTTTGCTTACAACATTTGCAACGTAACTTGCAAGATAAGTTGCGCTATGGGAACAGTTCTTATAGAGATGTTGAGTAAATTTTGTGCTTACACTTATGCACCAACTGTGTCTACATTTAACTACAGCATTGAAGAGTTCGTAAAATGTGGACCGAAGGTCGTGCCGGCGTTCTTAAAAGATTTACCCCCTCATTACTGGTTGAACAGTTATTTCCGATATGTTAATATATACTTTTTTCTTCTATACTTACTGCATACCTGATATCACTACTTCCAAGTTTCACACTAATTGCAATTTGGTATTGTGTGACGGGAACATACCTTTGTGGAGATTTGTTGTTTTCGTCACACAATACCAAATTGCAATTAGTGTGAAACTTGGAAGTAGTGATATCAGGTACGCAGTAAGTATGGAAGAAAAAAGTATATATTAACATATCGGAAATAAGCGTTTGACCAGTAATGAGGGGGTAAATCTTTTAAGAACGCCGGCACGACCTTCGGTCCACATTTTACGAACTCTTCAATGCTGTAGTTAAATGCAGATACAGTTGGTGCATAAGCGCAAGCACGAAATTTACTCAACGTCCCAGCTCTATAAGAACTGTTCCCGTCCTGCAACTTATCTTGCAAGTTACGTTGCAAATGTTGTAAGCAAAACGCATGATGGGCTGTGGGAAATAAAATGGGTATGGATTCGATTAATCCTTGATATTGGTCCGAGACGAACGTTAGTGTCCTCTGGCTGTCCACCACGTTTGCTACGTGTCCCAAAAACCATGCCCAATTTGTGGTGTTTTCTGCGTCAACACGCAATGGCCAAAGGGAATAAACCTGGCTGTTGGTATTTTTTAATTAGACAAAACTTAATTTGTGGAATTCAAGTGTGAACAACTAACTTCACAGTCACACATAGATGAAACTGTTAGGTGTGAACATCAAACAATAATAAAATACCTTGGTTGCCATATTTGGCAGTAGCGGCCAATAGATTGCCCTTAAATTTCCCCTTCAAAAACGTTCCATCTAGAAAGAGCATTAGGCGGCAGTGGTTGAACCCGTCGATACATGCTTTCAACGATATGAAGTATCGTATGAATCGGTTGGTTTGTTCATTGTAGTTAATGTTAATGTAACTCCCAGGGCTGTTCTCCATGACTACATTGATGTACCACCGTAGCTGGTCAAAGGAAATTGAGTGTGCACCAAACATCTCACCATGAGCTTTCTCAACAGCTAACCATGCAACGCGGTAACTAACATCCAATCCGTAATCCTTTTTCAAGTCATACACAACATCGGTAGGACGCGTCAATAGTCTGTCATGCACCCATTCAAAAATAACATCGAAAACCAAATCGGAACCAGCCCTGGGGTTCTTGGAGGTCCGCACGGCAACCCCACAAATGTGCTCACTAGCCCACCTACGAAGGTAGAAAAATCCATTGGCATGCAAGACACGTACGTGCATCGACCACTTGCATCCCTTCGATTAACGCATTATGCATACAACTATGATTCGAACAAAATCGTTTTTCAAATATTTGAAACGAAATCCACACTCAACGGCATACTTGCGAAGCACATTCCGAAATTTAGATGCTCCACCCTCAAAACTTTGACCAATATGTTGAATCCCGTTAGCCCATGGAGCAGGCAAAAACACCTTGTCAGCATGAGGACAAAATTTTGCCAATAAATCATCTTCGTCATCCATGTCTGACTCGTCACACACCCTAGTCATATGATAAGGGACTGCCTGTAATGGGCTGTCAGTGTTGCCATCGTCGGTTGGATCTTGTAATTGAATGATGACATCAATGCACTGCAGTCGATGCAACCGTGCAATAGATACCATGTTTTCCACATCAACATCGTTCTGTACTGTGAAATTATTATAACCAGGAATCTTGAAGAACAAACACACATTGGCAGGTGTTAACCCAACAAACGTTTCGCACGCACGACTAACTACGTCATCAAACCGAACCGGATCTTGCAAATTAATTACAGCATTCATATTATCGAATGAACAGATTAACATCATTTGAGTGTCCATGCCCCTGTCAATCTTAACATGTGGTACATTAGATTGCAAAAAAAAACCACTAAAATGACAAACAGACCACTAATAAACAGAACCCACCCCCCACCATTGCCTACGTCACCCCCTACACACAGCGCACACAACAAAAAAGGCAACAAGACACACAAATGTATATAAAACACATACAAAAAACCATGCGAGACAAACCAAATACAAATTGAAAGTAAACGCACATGCCACTGGCAAACGTACGCCAATGGCCAACAAACACAAACAAAGTAATGCACGACATTCAACCCCACCGACGCAACGCACATAACCAAATGCACTAATACACACAAATACACAACTATGTCACACATATAAACGACAGACAAGAAACACTGTCAGCCAACTAGAATACACAACGACAGTAAACGCATCAAACAAAAAATGAGAACGAACGTACCAACAACAATCCGCCATCGACAAAATGGTATCTCCGTAAAATCGTCAAACAGCCGTCGCACAAAAACCCACCCACAATACAAAAACCCTAAGCATAAAGAGAACAATGAATCATTCAAATTTCCCACAATTATTCTACCACGTATCAAAATAGGGAAATAATCCCGCAACTCACATCCGAAATAAACACAAAAAGGGTACAATCGTCCACTTAACAACTCCAAACAAGGCAAATGGGACCAGAAAGAATAATTTTCCCCACCAACAGGACTAAACGGAACAATAAAATAAAGTGGGGATTGATTGGTGTAACAGATTCTAAGATAGGATTTATTGGTAAATAATCCATATTTTATTCATATTTTATTTATCTTTTTTCTTTTTAAATTCCTTCTCAGATCCCTCAATCAAATACAGCTTAAATGTCTTTTACAACACGATTTTTATTTTTAGAGACAAAAAAAATTATCTTAATTTATACCATTATTTTTTTTCAATTGTATGGTGCATAGTGTTTCCAGTGTTTTTATTTTCCCCCTTCAGTACCTCAACTCTCTCACTCTACTTTGTTTTTTTCTTTTTTGATGAAAATCTCTCTCTACTTTCTCCCTCTGTATCTATACATCTTCTCAATATGTAATCAATATGTACACATTTCGGACTATAAATCTTTAATTTTTTTTAAAAAAATTCAAACCATTATTTTATTACCCAATTATTTCCCCCGAAATTTGTTCAAATTTGTAAAAAAAAAAATTCGTTTGATTTTAGCTTGCTTTCGTATATACTATATGTGAAACGTTTGAAAATTTTGTGGTTTTTGATTGATTTTTGGAAGCAATTTTGGATTTACTTTCACTACGTAAAAAAATAAATATATTTTTTTTCTTTTGATTCGGAAGTTTGCTCGAGGGTTTTGGGAGTTTTCCAAATTCGGATATTGTTTTGCTGTTTACAGTTGATGGAGACACCTGTGAGTTGTGATTTGTTGCCATTTGTGACTTTGTAGTGTTCTTATCTGCATTTAAAGGCACCAATTTGAGATTATGATCAGTGTTTGTTTTATTTATTTATATTATATATATATATTTAATCAGTTTAATAGGTAATGGGTAACTAATGTATGTCCACTATTTCATATGGTAGTTTCAACTTCCATGATGGTGAGAAGTTATAAGGAGTTATACTTGAATATGGGTCCAAGTCTATCTATATATATGCATGTGATAACCATCAAATACAAACATTGTTTTTATGAATAGAATAGGTTAAAACTCTGTTCCTTCCACTTTTCTTATATGATTCTGTAAAAGTGTTATGTGAGTGGGTTTTCGTTTATACATTCAAGATTTGATAATTCAAGAACAAGATTCAAAGGTTTGAATATCATGGCTGGAGATATTCTTCTTTCCAAATTAAAATAATTTTAATTCTCACAATTAGTATCAGAGTTTCCTCCTATTTTTGTTGTTTAGCCTTACTGTATTTATGGAAGCCATTACGTTATATATTATATATTATATATTATATTCTCCTGAACCTCTATTTCGTTCTGGTATAGATATTTGCAATGTTATGCATTTGTTCAATTAATTTTAATATATTATTATTTAGAAAATGATTGATAACTCAAAATTTTATAACTTAAATGATTTAAATCTGTTTAAATAATATCATTTTATACTCAAAACAATATCATTTTAAGTAATTTGAACCATTTAAATCATAAAATTGGGAGTTACCTAACGTTATTGTTATTGTTTTCTATGCCTTTTAATGCTTTCGCGTATTCATCCAGTCTGTCATACCACTCTTAGACCATTGTTTTGTTTTTTCCTTGTGAAGAGAATCTATATCCTATAGACCATTATAATAAGTTATATATATATAGGGGAAAATGATTTGGTGTCCTGAAAAGAGGCTCTTAATTTCCTAATTTTTTGTTTTGGCAACTGTTTTTTTTTTTTTTTTTTTTTTTCTTACTTGACATGAAAATTAGAGGGATTAAGGGGCTCTTTTTAAGGGGATGTAGCAAGACCCATATATAGGTTTGATATTCTATCAGATTTTTACAGCAGCCACTCTTATACAAGATTTGTAGTTTCTTTTGTATATTTTGTACTATTTAAGGATTAACCTCTAAAATCAATACAAACGTTTACTGTTTGGTTTATCTTGTTTAATAAATAAAAAAAATTCTGAATCATGCTAATTAATTTTCTCAATATTAGAGATAAATTGTTGCATGATGTATATTAATTAGAGGTAATAATAGAATTTATTTTGTTCTATAATAGTAGTGTTTATATTAATTTAGAAGTGTTCCTATTCTAAATTTGCTATGTTTTGGAAACCTATTATATGTCATTAAGTATGAATTTTCATTAATTGACATACATTGAAGACCATTTTTGTATAAAATCTAGAAATTCTCATGTTTATATTTGGATTTCTTCAGTTAATTTTAAAAGGCATAAAAGACTCAAATTTATTTCTAGATTTTTATAAAGGATATGATATTAAGAATGTTTTGTTTATTATAGTTACATGTTTAAATAGTAAGTAAATTTATTTAAATTTCATACAATGAACTATTTTAATATATTCTTTAAAAGCCTTATAAATTTTCATAATAATTGGCATGCTCTCTAGTATACTGTAATATCGCACTACATGTATCAAGATTATTTATTCCATGAAAATTTATGTGAAATAAGAGCATGTATATACTGTGTGTTGGACTTATGGATTTTATTTTGATCCAATTTTTAAACAAAATCTAGTACAAGATTGAATTACATGTGTTTGGTCTTGGGATTTTTTATATGATATTACTCTGATTATATGTATTATATATTATATGCATTAAAAAATTATGTACTTGTTGTGACCAGATGGATTTGCTCACATTAATAAATTATGCCATAATTTAAAAAATTATATTATGTTTTAAGATTAGCCACAACATCTTAAAACATAAAGATGCAGTGATCCTCAGTATAATGATCACATAAATTAAAAAAAAAAAAAAATTTAATTTGGCATTTTTGCAATTATGTTTTATAAATAATTTCTTAGTCCACTGCAACAAAACTGATTTTTTACGGCACTACATCAATGGCATATAATAAATGCACGCCGTAATTTCTCACTTTTACGACTTGCTGTTTTTGCACGTCGTAAATACTTTTCCAACCACGACGTGTCTATTGCGTAGACCGTGAATGATAATAAAGATAATTTTTTTACGGTTTGCAATACACGCCGAATATTTTTCACGGCGCACACAATAAACGTCATTAAAAGTATTACAATTTTTACGACACACACATTGCCTGTCGTTAAAAATATTGTCTTTTTACGATGTGCAATACATGTCGTGAATTATATGATAAAAAAAAAAGCGCTAAAATGAAATTTGGGGCGTCAAAAAAAAAAAAAAAAAAAAAAAAAAAGTAGTATTGAGAAGAAAGTGGGTGTGAAAGGAGAGATTGAGGGTTCGGAAAAAGATGGGTTAGAGAGAGAGAGTCTGCCTTCTCCGTAGAAGCTGCCTCAATTTCTAGGGTTTTCTCATTCAACATTTCGTTGATAATGGCTGATCTCACATCTAATTTACGTGATTTAGCTACGATGGTCGATGGGTTAGTGACTGAAGGTTCTCCTTCGCCTAAGGGGAGTTCGCACATCGTGAAAGATTTACTGTTCGAGAGGGATTTGTTAACATTGATGGACATCACGAAGCGAAATGGGGGTAAGAATCAGTCTTCTACCTCTGAGATCGTTTTAGGTATGAGCCCTAGGGCTTCGATTGGGGTTCAGTCCGAAGTTATGGGTTGTCTCTGTTCCGAGATCCGAGAGATGAACCTTGCTCAGCAACAAAAGCTTAGTTTTGGAGAAGAAGTGGTGTCGAGTCCTGCCGTTGTTCATTCGTAGTCGAGGGCCGTTGAAGAACTTTGTGAAAGGTTCAGCGACATGAAAGCCCATCTGGGTAGAGTGTCGGGTGAAGATATGTTCCGTTGGAGTTGATTCAGTCGGAATCCACACCGGTTGCAAATGCCGTTAAAATTTTGCAATCTAGATGGTCAGATATTGTGGGCATTTAGAAGATAAATGTATAAAAACTCAAGTTGAGAATTTGAAGGGAAGTTTTTGTTACTATCAAACATCATCACATTCCTTGCGTGTTTTCTTTCATTACTTGCTGAAGTTGAAGTTATATTATCATTCTCTTCTAGTTTGCCATCCAACAATCCTAGTTTTATACATGTAATGCAACTTTCCGTTTCATCACAACTTTCTCTTTCATCACAGCTCTCTCTCTCTGTTTTGAACTTCTTTGACTCACATGTCATGATGTCACCGTGAAGTTCTTTGAATTTTTTTTTTTTTTTTCCGTTTTTTTCGTTGAAGATATTAGGAAGAGGCATGCTTACCAAAAAAGGAAAGAATTTGTAGATCATTGCATGATGATCATTAATTGCCCAATCCTTCTGTGAAAAAAATAATGAAAGAAGATGCAATACTTCAAAAGAAATTTACTTAGAGCATGCCTACAGTATTTGTGATGGACTTTTTAGCTTCTCAAGGCCTTGCATTTGCTTAATAGTTCTACAAGATATTTTCTTCAGTAATAGGTCTTGCAAATTAATTGTTCACTTTCGTTTGTTAGTTGCTACTTATCCAATAGATGAAGCAAAAATATATCACCATAGAGATCTGAGCTAAATTCAAGTGACCTTTATTTGTATATACTTGATTTCAGGGTTTTGAAGCATATGTTGGAATTTTGCTAGTTAAAACTGCACTGGCTGGTGCTGTTTCTGAGTGGCAGGTAAGAACTATGTTTTGAGTATTATTATGTGGATGCGTGGAGAAGTATTGTCATGGGTTTTATATTTGTGATTTACTTTGCTTTAAAGATTAAATTCTTAATCCTATTTCAGTATTTGCTAGAGTAATTTAACATCTTAGTTGGACTCATACTCAAGGTTGTTAAAATCGGGATCCTAGGTAGGATTGTAAGGTGAAAAATCACAAAATTAACGATCCTACTTACGATCCTACCTACGATCTTAAAAGTTGTCTTTCTCATGAACACAAGCACACGGTTGATTTGATTCATTTGGTGTCGCATTTTCAAAGAGTGGAGCAGCAGAGGTATTCTATGCAAGTGAAACAAGAAAATGGGTATGTATATGTTTCTTTATTTGAGTACTCTGTTGCTTTTTTTTTTTTTGCCAATCGAACACTTCAATAGTTGAAGTACCTTTCCAACATGGATGATGATAGTCTAGAGAGCAAAATGAATGAGAAGTTGCAGAATATATTAAAAGCAACTTGGAATTTCTACTCTCTCTTTGTATTCTAGAAGGCAACAACAAACCAATTTTGCTATGGATAGCCAAGTGGAGCACCCAAGACTTCTTCTACCCAACAACCACACTCCTCTAAATTTGGTAATTTCTTGGACTATCTCTCATGTCTTTTTCTCAATTCTCACAATCAATTACAATGATTCCCTTCTCTTTCATCTCCTTATCAGTCCAGTTCTCTGGGTTTCTCTCTTCTCATCAACCCGTCAAAATGTTCTCCCCTTTTTCCATTTAATTGCTTTTTCACAAACCCATCAAGTTCTCTCAACATCATTTTCTTATTGTATTGATCTTAGTTTTTCATATATAATTATGTAACTATCTGATACGGGAAAACCCATTTGTAGATTCCATTGAATTGTTTTTGGACTTGTAATTCTTGTTTACTTCCATTGTTTAATTGAAGTTTGTAATTATATATATATATATATATATTGTTTTCTGAGGAAACTGAGGAGAGAAATTTGAAGATTATGTGTTCGAGATATTGTCTAGTTGATTAGTAGGTTCTTCAAAGATTAAAAAAGAACAAAGAAAAGAACATTAGTATATATATTTAAAGATTAGTAATATACATTTTCAGTTTTATTTTATAAAAATGCGGTTTGTTTTAACTCAAAATGAAATTTTTTTAGTGGGTTTAGTGATTTTGACCTTTCTTGCACGTTCTGGCCATTGTTTCCATGTGAATGCTATATCATGCAATGTATCTTTGACGGAATCATGTCCTTCTTAGCTATACTATGTTTCTAAAATTCCGAAACCCCTTGAAGAGACGACTTCCTTATTTCATGTTAATTTTAGTTCAGTGAATAGAACTGTCGATGGTTTTTTTCCATTGCAATATATTGCAGTTGCCCTGCAGGTCACAGTGAGTTCACTTGGCACACAGACTATACGGTCCAACATAGGGATACATGGGAGAGCATTTCGAAAAAGTTTGCATCATATGTGGTGGAGAAGCCTGATAAAACTTTGATTGAATCACAAATTATATCTTTCGATCTTTTATGTGGCTATTCTAAGGGTGTGGAGGTAGTAAGCTACAGAGTTAAAAGTGGGGATACATTTTTAACAATTTGTTCTCGTTTTAATACCGTGGTAAGCAAGACTGCAGAGTTGAATAAGTTGGACAACCCAAGGCTTAATTATGCTGGAAATGTAATTTTCATCCCTGAATCAGGTGTGAGAAACTATCAATTATTTTTTTTATTATGCCATCTTATTAGGTTTATAACTTGTTTATCGTACGCATCTTTATTTTCTTCCATTGGTTTGCTCTGGCTTGTTTCTGGATCAGAGTTCAAAATTGCATCCGACATAACACCTAGAGGCAAGGCACTCCTTAAGCAGATCCCTTGCCTTAGAAATATGCACTGTATGCACTAAAGAAAAAAGATATTCTTATTAGTCTGAAACTTAAGATTTTTCATTTTTTATTTTTAAATAATATAGACTTGATTGCAAAGTGAGGTTTTGTTGCATCATATTGAAAAATAATTTGCTTGTTCTAGATTTCATGTTTGGAATGGTTTGGTGACATTGCAAATGACTTTTTTGGTTTCATCACATTTTTCTCGTTGAAAATATGTGAATTCTATGTTACCTTGTTTATTTTCAAATTTTGCAACTCAGTGGCTGATCATATCTTTTTCCCTTTGGACATTTATGAACAGGAGGCCTAAAAAACCTTATCTTGGTTGATGATAAAGGTAAGAAATAAAGTTTCTTCTTCATCATCATCTTCTTATATCCTATCTTCGTCTTCCTCCTTTATTTCTATGGTTTTGTTCCTTATTTGATTTATAAAATAGATATGTAGCTATTGCTCTCTTTAACTATGTGCTTCCTTAAACCCGCTATTATTTGTCAATCAAACCGTCGGTTTTTGATAAACAAAATGGCAATTTCTAATGTCAATTTTGTCTATCCACCACCTGCCACACGGTTTCTTTTCCAAGTAGTTTAATGCTTTGCTTTCTTATATGTCTAATGTTCATTGATATATTTGGTTGTTATACGAACTATGAAATTTATATCAAATTATGCAGGTCATTGAGTTGTTTGATGTAAAACTCTCAATGCTTAGATCTCACCAACTCCAAAATGCTGCAACTGCCACTTGTGCATCTCTCTACCTTCGTGATCAAGGTGCAGACCTTATGTTTCTATTTTCCATTTTCCCTAGAACATTAGAACAAAACTACTATATATACTACCACAAAATTTTGTTGTATCCTAGTTGCTCTCTTTTTTGACTCTCCTTTTTGTCAAGTAAAATAATTGTATGAACGAGTATCAAGGGGATGTGGCCCATATAAACTTTTTTGTCTTTCAGACTATGTTTGGATCTTGGATTTACGGAGGAATTTATAGAACAAAAAGAAAAAGAAATATAAGATTATTTTTTTTCCACTTTTCCTTGCCTTTTCTTTTCCCTTCACAAATCCCTTCTCAAATCAAAGATCCAAAAACACAATCTCAATCTTTTATAAACGAAATTTGAAAGGGTTTGTTAGAGGCTAATATCAAAGATTCAAACACAGCCTTAATCTTTTATAAACGAAATTTTAAGGGTTATAGCCTATATGATTTATGTTTTCCAGCACATACCAAGGAATTTGCCAAAGCTTTGGCTGATACAATTTAGATGACATTTCCGAAGGCAAAATTGGTTCTGTGGTTGCAATGGCAAGTGACAAAGACCATTTGGGTTTTGCGAGAGAACTACTTTCAGTATGTTTTTATCATTTTCTCTATCTCTCTATATGTTTGGTATAGTTATATATATAGTTGTACTTCTTGCGTTTGGAGAATAATAAAATGGGAACATGAATCTTAGCCAGAGCTCATGTGATTTAGAGATTAACAAATAACTTGCGTTTTGTTTGTTAGGTTGGAAAACATTTTTTACATGTAGTACAATGGAAAATGATATTGAGCGAAGAACACTTTTCAGTGCTTGGTGCTTGGTTAATCTTATGTAGTCAAATGATAGCAAAAAATGGGAATATAGGTATATTTCATGTATGATTATCTTACAAATTCAATTTGTTATGTACGTCCTAAATTGTCTGCTTCAGGCATTGGTTTAGTGACCAATTTTTAAATTTCTTGTAGTTAGACAAGGTACTTTCAGGTTTTTCCATGGTCTATAAAGGTAGTTGCTAAAGTAGTAAAATATGCTTTATTTGCTGAATTCTTTTGCAGTTGGGAGGCAGGGGTAATGATTTTCAGTGATTGTTTTTTGGGAGCTTAGGTTAAATTGGCTTGGGTTTGGGTTAATTTTCATGATTTGGGAATTTTTTTCCATTTGTTCATCTTGGGTAATGCTTCCTTTTAAAAAAAGTACATCTTGTGGTCAAACTATTAAAAACAAATGTATTTGAACCAAGCCGAGCCGAGCCTCATAAATATTAAGTTTATTCATATGCTACTAGCGGTCTCTAAATTAATTTGTATTTTCATTTTTCAGGTCATGAATTGGTTGAAGAGATACAAAATATGATCAAAGAATTCGAAGAATTTTGTTGCCTTAACATATACATTGGGCACCCTCATCATTGTGATAGAAGCTAGTGGATTTGCCACAGCTGCAACGACTATAGGAGCTGTCATCGGTAGTTTTAGATAATCTCTTAATAGTTGTCGATATGTTTTGAAAGTTAGATATGCATAGTTTTGGGTGATTTAAACTTTTTGTACAGTTTATAACTTAAGGATATAGATTTCGAATGTTTGGAATGTATAGACAATTGTTGAATGTTTATAATTTATGGATATAGTTTTTTTTTTATGTTTCAAACAATATTTTCGTGGTTGATTGATGTTTTGTGATGCTTATTTGTAATATTTATTAGATTGTACAAAATTCGTCAAATAGAACTTGCTGAATTTAAATTTTTTTTTTTAAAAAAAACTGAATATTCTACGACACGCATAATAAGTCGTCGTGTTACATATTTTACGATGTGCAATCAGCGTTGCTATTTGTCTTACCAATTGACAGCGTGCAAAAGTAGTCGTAGAAAAAGTAACAACGACGTACAAAATCTGTTGTTAAATAGTTTTTAACAGCGCCTTATAGCATGTCGTAGAAAAAGTAATAACGACGCACAAAATCTGTCGTTAAATAGTTTTTAACGGCGTACGAAGCATATCGTTGAAAGTGAATGATTTTCCATGACTGGTCATAATATGACGCACACTGCACGTAGAAGGGTTTTTACGGCGTGTATTGCGCGCCGTAAAAACCTTTTTTTGTTGTAGTGGTTGCACAAGAAAGTAGTTATTTATAAAATTTAATTGGAATAAGATAATGGATTGGGTATTAAAGGGACTGAACGCTCTATACCCATAAGTATGAGTTTTCTTTTCCCTGAATATTTCGAAATTCATTAGTCTTATTATAAAATAATAGTAAATCTAATAAAGCTTAGTTACCTCTATCCACAGTAAGGTTTAGATTTGTTACTGAATTTGACATTGGTTGATTCAGACTATAGTTATTGTTTCAAAGCATTAATAATGTTATTGATAATTGCAGTGATTTCTACCTCTGTACTGTCTAATAAGTCTTCTCGTATTCTATTCTTAAACGGTGATAATTTTTCGGACGGGAAGAACAAAATCCTTCTAACATTAGGGTGCATGGATCTCGATCTGGCACTCTGTGTGGATGAACCTTTTTGAACCTACGGACAAGAGTTCCACTGCAGAAAAGAGTGTTTATGATAAGTGGAAGCGATCTAATCGCTTAAGCTTAATGCTCATAAAGTCGCATATCAATCAGAGCATTAAGGGCTCAATCCCACCATCTGATAAGATCAAGAACACATGAGGGCTATTGAAGAGCAATTTGTTAATTCTGACAAAGCATTGGCAAGCACTCTAATGAACAAGCTATCAGGAATGAAGCATAACAATTCTAGGAATGTGCGTGAGCACATTATGGAAATGAGGGACATTGCAGCTCGTCTTAAGTCCTTAGAGATTGAGATTTCTAAGTCATTTCTTGTCAATTTCATACTCAATTCTCTTCTTGTGGAATATAGAGTATTCAAAATTTCTTACAACACATAGAGGGAAAAATGGTCTATGAATGAACTTTTGACCATGTGTGTTCAAGAGGAAAATCTTAGGAGACCAAATCATATCCAAGTAATGCTTCGTGATAGTGAACGGCAGCCAAGCTGCCAAAAGATTCATACAAATGGTAGAGGAGCCAGAAAGCAACGAGTTGTTCGCAAACGTCGGCAAAGCAGCCGAACAGAAAGCAGTGGAAGATCTGGTGGAGGTAAAGATAGACGAGAAAAACCCAGAGAAGTTCTTTTTGCTTGGCTCGTCTCTATCCAGCACCGAGAGAATAGAGATCATGGAGTTTTTGATCTCTAACATTGAAGTGTTTGCCTGAATGCCATATGACATGTCTGGCATTAATCCAAACTTCATTTGCCATCAACTTAATGTCCACCAAATCGCCAGAACGATTATACAGTGAACTCGCCGATCGGCACTTCACCACGCCGAGATAGTGGCTGAGGAAGTGGGAAACCTACTAGAGGTAGGGGCAATCAGAGAGGTTCACTATCCCAAGTGGATCTCTAACACCTTGGTGGTGCCAAAGAAGAACGGCAAGTGGCGCAGTTGTGTGGACTACAAGATAGTCAACAAAGCGTACCTAAAAGACAATTGTTCTCTACCATGGATAGACCAGCTGGTAGACCTAACTACAGGTCACAACCGACTTAGCTTTCTCGATGCGTATCGTGGTTACCATCAGATCGCGATGCATGAATTGAACTAGGAGGTCACATCATTTACAACACCCAGGGGATTATATTGTTACAAGGTCATGCCCTTTGGCCTAAAAAATGCAGGGGCAACATTCCAGCGAATTCAAGCTAGTATTAGGCAGAATAATAGAAGCTTACATAGACGACATGGTGGTCAAGAGCAAGAATGAAGGAGATCATCTCAAAAACCTAGCTGAGATGTTTCAAATTTTGAAGACCCACAAACTGCGACTGAACGCATACAAGTGCGCGTTTGTCGTGGGGTCAAGAAAATTTCTTGGCTTTTTAGTGACCAACCGGGTATAGAAGCTGATCCTTTTCAGATCAAAGCCATTCAGGATCTAGAGAGGCCCAAAACAGTCAAAGAATTACAGCATCTCACAGGCCTAGTTGCAACACTAAACCGATTCATAAGTCAGTCGTCAGCCATGTGTCGACCGTTCTTCCAAGCACTTAAGGCCAAGTTTGAGTGGGATGATAAGTGTGACAGAGCCCTGGAGAGCTTAAAAGAATACACGACCTCTCTACCACTGTTGGCAACCCCAGTGCCAAGAGAACTTTTCCTTTACTTAGCAGTGTCCCAGCACGCTGTTAGCGCAGTATTGGTGCGCGTCGAGAGAATACAGCACTTGCCCATCTTTTATGTGAGCAAGACATTACTGGGTACCGAAATGAGGTACTTGCCGTTAGAAAAACTGGCCTTAGCTTTAATGTTGGCAACCCCAGTGCCAAAAGAAGAACTTTTACTTTACTTAGCAGTGTCCCAACATGCTGTTAGCGCAGTATTGGTACGCGTCGAGGGAATACAGCACTTGTCATCTTTTATGTGAGCAAGACATTACTGGGTACTGAAATGAGGTACTTGCCGTTAGAAAAGCTGGCCTTAGCTTTAATGTTGGCAACCCCAGTGCCAAGAGAAGAACTTTTCCTTTACTTAGCAGTGTCCCAGCACGCTGTTAACGCAGTATTGGCACGCGTCGAGGGAATACAGCACTTGCCCATCTTTTATGTGAGCAAGACATTACTAGGTACCGAAATGAGGTACTTGCCGTTAGAAAAGCTGGCCTTAGCTTTAATAATGGCCTCAAGAAAACTAACACACTACTTCTATGCCCACACGATGGTCATCTTAATAGCATTCTTCTTAAAAACCTTATTTGAAAGGGCGGACTTTTCAGGGCAAATATTGAAGGGGGCTGTGGAGTTGGGACAGTTCGACATCAAGTTCCGACCACAAACCACGATAAAAGCCCATGCATTGGCAAACTTCGTAGCAAAGTTTGCGCCGGGTAGTCATTATGTGCCCAGTGGACTTGACTGAAACAACTGAGCAAAGGGGAGAAAAAGCCATGGGAATAGCACTGCCTCCGCAGCAAGTCGCTCAAGTAAGCAGCAAACCACTTAGCCCTACAGCGGCTGCGTCATCCACTAAGGAAACGCCTGAGAGTGGAACGCTAAAACAGTTAAGCAGTGAGGATCAAATCATAACAACGGACAAAAAGTTAGAAGAAAGTGTTATCAACGTCCTTGATCCTAAGGCGTCATCAGATCCTTCCATTTGTTGGAAGCTGTTCATAAGAGAGATGTGGAAGTTCTTCATGGATGGAGCGTCCAACAGGCACGGTGTAACAACCCTGACCTGTGATTAGTTGATTAACCCTGATTAATTATGCCTAATAAGTTATTAAGATGAAATTCTGAATTAATTGCATGTGTGTTACATTATTTGTGTTTTTATCTGTCTCTCGTAAGAAGATTTGTTTGTGTTTTCGTCTTATTCTGCGAATTGAAGGCATTATTGGCATTTGATTACGAAATTGATTTGATATACGAGTTATTTGGAATTTTTAAGAATTTATGGTAGGTTCAATTAAAATTCGATTCGGAACGAAATAATTAGATTAATTAATGTCAATTAACTAGTTATTAACTAAATTTCTTAATTAGCCTATATAAGGCCCTTAACTCTAGAGCACACATTACATTACACTCTTATTATCTTTTACGAGCTCAAAATCGTGAGAAAGAGAGAGAGTTAGAGTGAGGGAGCTTGAATCCAAAACTATGAGGAAAGGAATTGGTTGACAATTGAAAGAAACTAGAGGAATTGCTCAAGAACTTGCTAGGATACAAGAGATTGAAGAGTCTAGGTAAGAAATTCAACCCTCATTTTGGGACATCAAGCTAATTTACATGGGTATTCAAAGGAATTTAATGGCTACTTACATGAATTGGACTTTAGAAATAGAATTAAGGATCAACACATGCATGCATGCATAATTCATGAAGTGGAGTTTGAATTCTATCTCATACCTCACATGCATGGAGCTATTTGTATTATATTTTGAGAATTCAACATGGTTTTACGCTCAAACACCTTAATTGTCCATGTTTTGGAAGCTAAAGTCCAAGTTCTTACATGCATGTGTTTACAAGTTGAGTTTTGAATAATTCATTTGCTCTTGGGCCTTGATTTTATGAAAAGATCCTCAATTCTTCATGTTTAACAAGTTTACAAGTGTTTCCTTAAGTTTTTGGCCCAAAAGGATAAGTTTTGAAGTGTTAAATTCAAGATTTGCAGCTTGGAGGTGAATCTGGAAATTCCAGAATTCGACCCCTCCGCTAGAGCGTCAGATCTTGCACTCGAGCGACCACTCTATGATCTTATACTTCCGCTCAAACGACTAAAAGTTTTCTCAAGTGTGAATGCAAGCCCCTAGAAGTTTCATGTTTTTGCAGACCACTCGAGCGACAAGAGTTGTGCTCGAGTGAGGACCTGAGTCTCACGCTCGAACGACCGTCGAGCGTCCATCGAGTATGAAAATCACACAACCAATACTTTTTCAAAGTTTGCAGACCGCTCAAGTGAATGATGTTGCGCTCAAGCGGCTCCCTCACATGTTTGCATGTTCGTTTGAGCGAAGGAAGTTGCGCTCAAGCAAGACCCCTGTTTTCAGCAAGTTTTGTTAAGTGTTCCCAAATGCATTTTTTAGCATCCTCATTATATCCTAGGCATTCGTAGGCCAAGATTAAGATACAATAATGAGAGTGTAGGATAGAAATACACTAAGAATGAAATGAAATGAGTTACGTTCAATCCAAGTGTGTGTTTCAGCATATGTATCTGTTATGTTGGTATAGGTCACGCACCATGAGCGGTTAAGCTATTGGTTTGTTACGAAGCTATCTGTGAAGCTATCTGTGAGTAATAACTTAGTAAAGCTATGTTCGATATGAAATACTTTCTGAACATTATGATATGATATGAACTATTTCTGAATGATACAAAAGGTTATTTTGTGATTACATGAATGATGATCCAATTCTTTGAAATGTCTTTGTGGTATCCTTAGCAGAGGCCCTCGCCTAGGGGAATAATACTGTGGCTTATGGTCATGAGGCCCTCGCCCGGGGGAATAATACCGTGGGCCATGTACAAGATATGTTACCCAGTACCAAAGGTTCCATTATGGAACTTGATATGCTTGACCAACATGATATGTTACGCTAAAGGAAGTACCACACATGATTTGAATATGAATATGAATAATATAAATATGACTCTGTTTCTGATACGAATACGATCATGGCTATGTTTTTGTTTTGATAAGAGATTTGAAATTTAAATCTGTTATGGTCATCATTCATTAAAACCTTTACTTTGTTATTATTCACTAGGCACCAGCTCACTGTAATTATTTATATATGTAGGTGATCAAGCGTGTGATCAAGCCCAAAATTGAGGGCCTAAGTTCTGTCTTGTCAAGCCATCCATCGTGCCTCTTGGGGAGGTTCTCGTGCATAAAGTCAAGTTTTGTGGACCATGTCAAGGGTTATTTTGTGTGTCACACTAAGAACATTGTGTTTTGTCTTGTTTTGCTTTTCTGTAATTTGGGCTAAGTCCCTCTTATAATTCTTGCACAACATTACCAGACTTATATGGATGTGACATTACATGTATATATTTTATAAGGTTTTAAATTTCTATCCCATGTATGTCTGCACAGCTCTATGGACTATGAATACTCTGTATATTTGCTTCCGCAACCCCTAGTTATATGTTATTCTGTTAAGAGGCCTTTGGTAATCCAAGGATTACTGGTCGGTTACAACGCTAAACCTATAGGGGGCAGGTTTGGGTTGTGACACACGGTGCAGGGCTTGGGATAGTCCTCATCTCTTCAGATGGCTTGACCATTGAACAGGCAATCAACCTCGGATTTCCAGCATCCAATAATGACGCTGAGTATGAAGCATTGTTAGTCGGTTTGAAGTCAGCATTCAGCATGGAGGCCATCGAGCTAATAGTATACAGTGACTCCCAACTAATAGTCAACCAAATATCAGGCGACTATGAAGCAAAGGATAATAGAATGGCCAGGTACCAAGAGTTGGTCAGAAAGGAGATCATGAAGTTTGAAGTGGCGAGGATAGAGCAAATCGGTCAAGGAGAAAATAACAAGGCGGATGAACTGGCCGGTTTCACATCGATGGCAGACATATCTATCCCACACCCATTGCTAATGGACTTCTTGCCAAGACCGAGCATTGAAGAACCTGAAGCGACCGAAGTATGCTCCGTCGAGCTAGGTTCCTCCAAGATGAACCCAATCATGGTGTTCTTAAAAAATGGTATTTTACCTGATGACAAGAAAGAAGCCAACAAGATTCGCGCCAAGTCACAAAGGTTTTGGCTTTCTCCATCTCTGGCATTGTACAAAAAGTCTTTCACAAGACCATACTTGAAGTGTGTCCATCCTAGCAAGGTCAAGGTATTCTTGTTCGAAATTTACGAAAGCATTTGCGAAAGCCACCAAGGGGGAAGATCTCTAGCCTTTCGAGTTATCTCACAAGGGTATTGGTGGCCATATATGTAGGCAGACACCCAGAAGTTCTTTAAGAAATGTGAGAAATGTCAGAAGTTCGCTTATCAAATCCATCAACCAGCTAGAGAGCTCCTATCGTTGACCAACCCTTGGCCT
Organism: Camellia japonica; assembly: GCA_030407325.1. NCBI lineage: Eukaryota > Viridiplantae > Streptophyta > Magnoliopsida > Ericales > Theaceae > Camellia > Camellia japonica. The sequence goes on along the minus strand of JAPPVO010000031.1, from coordinate 18,772,025 downwards.
TTCGTAATGTGGGGCTTAGACATACTAGGACCACTTCTAACCGTGTCAGGCAACATAAAGTTTTTTATTGCAGCAACAGACTACTTCACAAAGTGGGTAGAGGCAGAGGCACTTGCATCCATCAAAGAAAAAGACGCTAAGAAATTTGTCTGGCAAAACATCATAACCTGGTTTGGAATTCCCAAGGCCTTGATATTTGACAACGGCACCCAGTTTGATGGAAGAATCTATAGGGGTTTTTACGAAAAACACAAGATAGAATTCTATAACTCCACGTTGGTGTACCCTCAAGCTAATGGCCAGGCCAAAGCCTCCAAAAAAATAGTTTTAGATGGTCTGAAAAAAGAAAAAAAAAAGGCTAGAAAAAGCAAAAGGAAAATGGGTAGAGGAACTTTCCCACGTCTTATAAGCTTACCGAACTATACCTAGGCGGTCGACCAGCGAAACACCTTTCTCCTTGGCCTATGGCATGGAGGCCGTAATCCCCCTAGAAGTTGGCCTCCCCACTATTAGAAGCGAAATTTTGATCTAGATATGAATGGAGAGGCTATAGCCTTGGAGCTAAATCTTGCTAAAAAAATAAGAGAAAAAGCAGTGGTCTACATCACCTCGTATCAACAAGAACTGTCTAGAAAATACAACAAGGCGGTGTATCCAAAGTAATTCAAGATTGGAGATTGGGTGCTACGCAAAGTAATGGGAAACACTTTGGTTCCTAGAGATGGCAAGCTAGGACCCAACTAGGAGGGGCCGTACAAAGTGATGGGTTTAGCAGGAAAATGAGCTTACCACCTTGAAGATGTGGATGGCCGAGCCTTCCCAAGGCCATGGAACACGATCAATCTCAGAGTATTTTATTTTTAGATTTTTTATACTTGTAATTTTCTTTCACATTCAATAAAACAAGTAGACTTTTTTTCCGCAACAATTTCTTTTACTTCTATTTATTCTGTTTGTAAACAAATTATTTGGACTCCTTGCCCAACAGGGGGGCAAAAGTGGTTGATAGGTTTGACCAACACAACTTTTTGCACTCTTTAGCCGAGATAAGGATCTAGGCTAAAGAAGGTTAGCCGGTTTGACTAACACAACTTTTTTCACCCTTTAGCCAAGATGCGTATCTAGGCTAAAGGAGGTTGGTAGGTTTGACCAACACACTATTTTGCACTCTTTAGCCGAGATGAGTATCTAGGCTAAAGAAGGTTGGTAGGTTTGACCAACAAACTTTTTGCACCCTTTAGCTAAGATAAGTATCTAAGCTAAAGGAAGTTGGCAGGTTTGACCAACACACTTTTTGGACTCTCTAGCCGAGATGAGTATCTAGGCTACAGACGGTTAGCATGTTTGACCAATACGTTTTTTTGGATTCTATAGCTGAGATACTTATCTCGGCCAAAGAAGGTTGGCAGGTTTGACCAACAAGTTTTTTGCAGTCTTTAGCCGAGATGCTTATCTCGGCCAAAGAAGGTTGGCAGGTTTGACCAACAAATTTTTTGCACTCTTTAGCCGAGATGGTTATCTCAGCCAAAGAAGGTTCGCAGGTTTGACCAATAAGTTTTTTGCACTCTTTAGCCGAGATGAGTATCTCGGCCTAAGAAGGTTGGCAGGTTTAACCAACAAGTTTTTTGCACTCTTTAGCTAAGATGAGTATCTCGGCCAAAGCGGGCTGGCAGGTTTGCCCAACAAATTTTTGCATTTTTTTGCCGAGATGAGTATCTCGGCCAAAGAAGGTTGGCAAGTTTGACCAAGTTTTTTTGCACTCTTTAGCCGAGATGAGTATCCCGGGCCAAAGAAGGTTGTCAGGTTTGAGCAACAAGTTTTTTGTACTCTTTAGCCGAGATGAGTATCTCAGCCAAAGCAAGCTAGTAGGTTTGACAAACAAGTTTTTGCAAATTTTAGCCGAGATGAGTATTTCAGCCAAAACAAGTTGGCAAGATAAGGTCTGGCCAAGCTGGTTAGTTCGGCCAAGCATCCATTCAAAAAGGTATGAAATATTCCATAAAGAACGTAATAGACATACAAAAAGTTGGACATTTTTCATTAACTGGAGAGAATATTACAAGAGGTAGGGCGTGTAACTCGTTTACATTGCAGAAACACAAAAAACAAAACAGGGGTAGTACAAGGCTTCCATGTTACAGTCAAACGAACAGGTCTTCCAGCTCGGTGTCCGCCCCAGCATCGACTTCTGTATCCACCTGTTGGCCTCCAGCCCCACCGTCCAGTGTTAGATTGGTGATGCCTTCTTCAATAACTAGGCTCGGTTCAGCCTGGTTTGGCACTTCTGACCGAACTATCAATGGACTCTACTCGTTCAGCAACAAATTATCTTCTTCCTTCACTTAAAGGAACTTCTGTTGCACGGCACTAGCGTACGCCGCCATATAGTTTGGGATGAAATGGGGTGGAGGGTTGAGGAAGACCTTTAAGTCGGGCGCCTAGCCAAGCTGCTCTGCCACTGCTTTCTAGCCACACTTGAAGAAGATATCGTTGGCTGCCTCGCATTGTTTGATGTAGGTCTGTTTGCCCTCAGCGTAACCATGGTCTTTGGTATCCTCCATCTTCTTCTTTAGAGCTTTTATTTTGGCATCTTTCTTCTTTTCCAACTTGGCAAGCTCACAGAGATAGCGATCTTTTTTTTCAGCCAACGCTTTTTGTTTGTCTGCTTCTGCCACATTGACTAGCTCGGCTAATTGATCTCGGTTGGCACTCAGCTCAGCCAGCTTGGCCTTGAGATCTTTTAGCTCGACAGCCTTGGCTTCAGCATCAGCAACGGCAGCCCGAGTTATTTTCCTCAACTCCAATACACGTTAGTGTGCAACATGATTCTTCTGTACGTCCTGCAATCTGGTCAAGAAACAATGAGTTAGAACCGAGCAGACGGATAGAGAGGAAGTGGACACGAAGTGCGGAATCCAAGATTACCAACACCATAGACTTGGTAGTTGACCGAATAGCATTCAGCTCAGCTAGCTGCTCGTAGCACTCCATGTCAGTCGGTAAGCACAGGCTTTTGGACAAATTGAAGGCCAGTAGAGGGTCACTTTTGGCGACCACCAGGTCAGTGGTGGCCACAGCATGGCCCTCGAAAGCCAAGGCTAGTGCCCACACGGGTGGGGAAAAAAGGGTTATCTCAGCCAAAACGATGGCCTCCTTCGTTGGTTTGTGAGTCAAGCAGCTCAGCTTCTGGGGCGCGGTCTCCTCTTCCAACTGTTATGGTGCGAGTCCGCTTGCTTGGCTAAGATGACAACGCCCTTACAGTAGGGGGGGTGACGACAGTCTCGCGCGGCTGTTCAGATGGAAGCTGTTCAGTGGGGATCTCGGCGAATGTTTGCTCGGTAATCAAAGCTTGTACTGCTCTCTTCTTTGCCATTTCTTGCTCTTCGGTTAGGGGGACTAGGTTGATTTGAGGAAGGCTTGGGTTTGGTTCTGGCAAAGACTCTAAGAGAAAGTCAGTCACCTTGCTTTTTCGTTTACTATTGTATCAGTAAGTCGGTTCGAAGTGCAGGAGCTCAGACCAGTCCCTATGACGGTATCACAACGCAGCATGAAGTGCTTCTTGATTGGTGTAGGGGTAGTTCTCCTTGAGCAAATTCAAATCTGCAAATAGAGCAAGGGTTAGCACGACAGATAGTGTTAAAAGTAGAAAATGGATGTGACTGAGCTATTCTTACCAGCTATGCCCTTGTTGTAATTTATGTTATTGCTCGGTATCTGGGCTTCTTGGTCCTCAAAATTTCCAGAAACCCAAAGAAAATTGTCATCATGCAAGTCTTTGTCCGGCATTCGTTTGACGAGTTTCTCTCGACCTCTTTTGACTTTGAGGTAGTATACCCATCCGTCGTCATTTTGACCGAGCAAATACTGGTGGAAGATCTCGGCCAAGCCAAGATGGAGACCGAGAAGGCAGTTAAGCTTGGCAATTCCATTTACTATCCTATAGGTATTGGTAGACAACTGTGTAGGGCAGAGCCTGGTTTGCCTTAGGAATTCGCAGATGAGTGGCTAGACGGGAAACCGTAGTCCACCCTTTACGATAGACAGCACGGTAAAAGAGACGAAGACTGGCTTACCCCAAGGTACTGTATCCTGCTTGGCCAAAGAGAGGTGTACGTCGTCAAGAATGTTGTACTCCTGTCAGAATTTGACTATGGCACTCAGTGAGCTAACCATAAAGCGGTATTTGCCCATGGTCCTAGGTTATACTAGGGTTTGCTTGGATGGATAGCTTGGGCTTGATTTAGTTGCTCGGTTGAGCAGTACCGCAAAGGGCCTATGTGAAAATGAGTGCCTAGCCAACCTAGCCAAATCTGCACAGTGAAGAACACATAATGTGTTATGGACTAGCGGTGACCAGGCTGAGGCAACAATGCGAATTAGTTCGTAGTTTGCTCGACCATGAGAGTTTGTGCGGCGTATAGCTTGGCTAAAAAAGAAGCAAGGTTGTCAAGACCCAAACCCGCCCCAGCAGGTTTTGTGTCATGACCGGCCAGTAATCACGGATTACCTACGGCCTCTATGCAAAAATCCAACCAATATTAAATACAGGGCTTAGCGGAAGCAAAACAAATATAGAAGAAGTCCATCGAGCTATGCATAAATGAAAGAGTTTTCAGTAGCACTGTTCAACCATTCCAAAGTAGGTACTTATACATTACAAAAACTTCCCAAAGAAGAAGAGAAATAAAACAAACAGAGGTTCAGCCACAATTCATCTAAATAAAAGACATGTACAAAAGCCCCTGTACCAAAATTCAAATAAGAGTTCATAACGAAAGGAGGTTTAGGCTTGCTTGGCTCATCATGAGTCCAAGTGGCTCCATTTCAGGAGCTCCACAAAAGGATGACCATGGGGTGACTCCGAGGCAATCTCTATCCTTGATGTTCAACATGCTCACCTACATAGATATAAACATAAATAGTGAACTAATGCCCAATGAGTAATAACAGGATAAAGAGGTTATATGAATGAAGTTCCACAACAGTACAAATATTAATTAAATTAGCCATCATGTCAATCCTTTGCGATAAACAAAACCATTGATCGACAGCATATTCAATACAATTCCAATTTCAATTTAATTCTCGATGATCCGTGTTATCCCAATAACAATTCTCATTCAATAACAAATTACGTGGTACATCCAATAGAGTAACAATGTATCAGTAGCAATGGGACCTCGAGGGTCGAACAATATACCATATTCAATTATCTAATGGGCCACGGTATTGTTTCCCCTGGGCAAGGGCCAATGGGTCATGGTATTATATCCCCCAGGCAAGGGCCTACTAAACAATGGGCCATGGTATAGATTTCTCCCAGCAAGGGCCTATTTAACAATGGGCCACAGTATTGTTTTCCCCAGGCGAGGGCCTATTAATAATGGGCCACGATATTGTTTTCCCCGAGCAAGGGCCTATTAACAATGGGCCACGGTATTTTTTCTCACGGGCAAGGGCCTCACTAAAGGATGCCACGAGTTACTTCCAAAAATAAACTTCATTCATTAGTAACAAATAGTACTTCAATAAACCCAATCAATCAATCATGTATCGATTTCGATAACAATAACATTTTTGAAAATAAATATTACTTGAACATATCTTTGTAAAGTTATTACTCACAGTGGTTTATGTTGTCACTAAGCCTCGGACGCCCACCTAAACAAAACACATAACAGAAATACAATTGAGGCACCAACTCATTTCAACTTTCTTTATGTTTTGCTAGCTTTTCTATGATTATAGGAGACCAAATGGTGCCTAAGAATGCTTGGAGTGACATGAGGATGCAATTATGCACTTAGAAGAGTTCCTCAAAATTTGCTGAAAACAGAGTCCACGCTCAAGCGCAACTTCCCACGCTCGAGCAGAGGATCAAAAACAAAGGTGGTCGCTCGAGCGTGACTTCCTTCGCTCGAACGGTCTGCAAAAGTACTGGTTACATGAAATTCCCGCTCGACGGTCGCTTGAGCGAGTATTGAGTAAAAAAAGTTCCTCGCTCGAGCACCACTTTGGTTGCTCTAGCGACCTGTAAAATTTCAGAAACTTCTGGAAGCTCGATTTTCACGCTTGAGCGAGGCTTTTCTCGCTCGAGCAGACAGCATGAATTCTAGAATTTCCCGAACTGTATTTGATCTTCAAGGTTGATATTCAAAGCCTCAAAACTTGTGTTTTTGGTACAAAAACTTGGAAAATTATTATATAACATGAAAATACTCCCAATTTGAGCCCATTTATTCCAAATCATGTTCCAATTGTCCAAATTCAAGCTTAGATTTTCAAGTTAGAACGATGCATGTTATGGATTGAGCCTCCTTCATGTTAAAACACTACTAGGTGATATGAAATGCATGAATTCATGGATGGTCTTCAAGCTCATGACTCCTAAGCCTCATGCATGTATGAATTTCAAGAAATGTTAACTCAAAAATGAGGAATTAAGCATGCATGTGCATAATTCAACTCAAATTCATCATTTTCATGACAACTCATGCTCAACTTATTCAAATTCAAACAAATAATCCTATAATTCCATGAACTTAGTTTCTACATGATTCAATTCTAAGAATTTAGGATGAAGTTCATATCTAATGTGTGAATTCAAGTGTATTATAGCTCCAATCCTTCAACTTCCACAAATTCTCTACAAAGCTCTTTGTTCCCTCTCTAAATTTGTTGAGTTCACCTCGCTTCTCTCTCAATTCTGAACCAAGTGTGTGTGTGTGTGTATAGCTCCTAAGCTTATTTAGAGCCTTATATAGGATATAATTAAGTTAGCCTAATTAAATATGATTAGGGTTAATTAATTAGGCTCAATTCTAATTAATTCAATCAGTTTATTCTAATTATTTTGATCCAAATCAAATTTTAATTAAAGTTACCATAAAATTCTAAATATTCTAATTAGCCTATCGGGCCAGTCAATTTCAGTTTCTGAAGCCGTTTAGGCTCTCAATTTCTGACTCTAAGTTGTCAATTTAAACAGATATCCCACATGCCAACAAATAATTACAAAATTAAACATGTAATCACACAATTAAGCACATAATCATGCAATTAAACTTATTAAAATAATATAATATACTAATTCGGAGGTCGGGGTCATCACAAAGGTTTTAGCCCAGTCCTAAGAAAGGATAAGGTTTTATCTCAGTTCATAGTAGGGGCAAGGTATTAGCTCGGTCACTGTCTCTGGTGAGGTGCCTAGTTTGGTGGGATCCACTTAACAGAGGACTAACAACCCGTAGCTCGGTCGTCATTTTATGGACGAGGTGCAAACACGTTTTTAGTTCAGTTATTATGTTAATATGAATCAAAATCACTGGTTTTGCAGGGGTTTTACCCCATCCATTAGATGTTCGTTTCTAAACCTAGAAACAGAAGGCTATTTTGTGGCCCTAATATAGTTCCACAACCATGGTTCGTATATCTTAGTGGATTAGTATTCAGTGAGTGATGTTCTGAAACATCAGTGATGGGTTTGTAGCAAACTAACATCAAGAACTTGAAAAACAACATGAACATTTCCGTAAAAATGTGTAGAGAAAGCAAGAAACTTACAGACTCAAACGAGAAGACTGATTCCGATATGCAAAAGGTGTTCCAGCAACAACGGTAAGCGTGAGGTGTTGATGAAGAGCTCAAACAATGAACAGTGGGTAGTATGAAGCTCAAAGCGTAAAAGGGAACGACGATGAACAATGCGTAGTATAAAGATCAAAGTGTGAGGATGAACAGTGAAAATGGAGGTACATATTTGGGAAATGTAAAAAGGCAGGGGCATTTCAAATTTTGGTGGTGTGTGATGGCTATACTGTAGATACGGGGCCTGTGAAGGCCTGCCACGTGTCCCATGATTGACGTCATGTCAAAGCAGTTAGAGAACGTGCTAGGTAACTGATGAGGCACATTAGAGGCGAGCAGATCACGAGAACAAGCAGGGATTTTCATTTTGGTAGGATTGAATGGTAGCTCGGCTGGTAGACAATAATCTCAATCATGCTTCGCAGATGGAATTAAGGGGCAATTGAGAGGGTAATTTGTGTGCAAATTGAGTCGAGCTAAGTAAAGACCTTTAGAAGTTGGGTCGCGCAATGGGCCGAGTAAGAGCTTGTGTAGCTCGGTCTTGGGCCATATAAGCATTGGGCCAGTCAGATATGTCGCTAGGGCCTAGAGCAAGCTGTCTAAACGTAGTCCAGTAGCAGACCGAGGTATCACTAGTGCAGAGGGTCGAGCTAAGTTTAGCTCGGTAGAGCGCCATCTTGGTTCTGTCAAGCATAGATCAGAGCCAGGTTAGCTCGGTTGACCGAGCAAACAGTCGAGATAAAGGGTTTGAACCATCTTACCTGGTTGGCAGTGAGTAGAGTGTTCTCAAGATAGGCTTTATCCTAGGGAATGTAATTCCTAAGAAGACTGTACCAAGGAGAGTTAGAGTCTTACTAAGATTGTGTCAGGCGGAATTTATAAAAGCTCATGACAGACTTGTAGACAGGTATTGCAATTCTTACCCTAAAATACATAGAGCTTATTGTCTATTGTCTATTTTGCTGAATTAAGCATTGAAAGGGTTTTTGGCACACACCCGCCGACTAGCTCACATGTGTTTTTAGGTAGCAAAGTTAGAGGAGTGCAAACTTGGTCAACAGGATTATACGAGAAGATTATTTCATGTCCGTACAACCTGCACGTTGGGTAACTTGTGTGCCACTTGAATTAGCTTCTATTCTTTTAAATGATGTAACTATCCATCCTTAGAGTTTCTTCTATATAATCCTTGCTGTTCAAAAAAGAAAAGAAAATGATAGTTGTACAATTCAATTTCTAGTCCAAGGAAAAGTTGAGAAATGGATGAGATTGACCATTTCGAGGCAGTTGTACAATTCAATTTCTACTCCGAAAAGTTGAGAAATGGACGAGATTGACCATTTCAAGGTTGATTGAAAAAGATTAAGCTTTTCGCTAGATGATCCGACTGGAAAGGTGAAATTTGGATTTGGTGGACTCATCTTAGTGATTCAAACTATTCATCTTTTGAGATCTATCAAGTTTATCATCTATGTAAAAAATTAGATCGATTGAAAATTGATAATTATATGATCATATTACATATTTTTTTTTTTATAAAAAAAAATGTATGGTTTGTTATCAAAATCACATTTGACATCCAATCATGTGGTTATCTATATCCAAAAATATTTAATATTTTGCAAGGATAATAAAGACCAATAAAATGAACAATTTGAACCAACAAATTGAACGGTAATCCCACCAAAACCCAAACAACACATCTCCTATTCCAATTGGAGAAAAGTTATTCCCATTGAAAACTTTCCTCTGTCCTGCTTGCAATCCAATTGTAACATGCTTGACAAATAATTAAGGAAAATGCTACAAGTCCTAAATTTTCTACTAAACAAATGATCAAATGTTTCACATGAGTGTGGAGTCCACAAAATTGTGAACCCCAAACTTATGTGAGACATTTGGTCATTTATTTGATAGAAGATTTGGTATCTCTAGCATTACCCAATAATCACTGTGTTTGGTTCAGTTTTTTGAATTATTTTTCTTATTTTTCATTTTTTTTGTTTTTAGTGAATATTTTTAAAATTTTAAGTATTTTTTTTTTTACTTTTTTAGATGCATCTTACTTAGATGAATCTAAAAAATAAAATATTTGTGAAAAAATATTTTAAAAAAATTAATAAATATGAAAAATATACTGAATGTTCGTTTTTTTTTTAATATATTTTTGGTATTTAGTGATTTTTTAAAGATTTTTTTCACAAAAATTATACTTTTTAAGTGTATTTATGTTAGTTGTGTCTAAAAATTTAAAAAATTGCTTAAAATATTAAAAAAAATTCACGAAAAATAAAAATAAAAAAATCAGAAAATAAGAAAGTAAAATTTTTTAAAAAATGCTTTTAAAAAAATTAAAACTAAAACTAAAACTAAAAGATAAATATTATTTTTTCCACATAAATTAACATCCCTCTCAATTGAAGGAATCAATTGACGGACTTGATGCTCAAGTTTCGTTGAGAAGAAGCAATCCTAGGCACACATAAAAATGAAATGGATTAATTATACAGACCTCTCTTGAGGTGTCTGATAATTTCTATTTTTTCTGAAATTACACTGATGTCCATTGTCCAAGTTATTGATTGACAAACCTTAATAGCAAACGTAAAATTATTATTTTCACCTCTAATAAATTTAGAATTCTATGACAATATATTTGTGATCAAATAAAATAAAATGAAATATTTATAACTAAACAACTTTTATTTCACCAAACAACTTTCACAGGCGGCTATATGTATGTGTATTATATATATATATATAAAAATAAATGTAGTGGAGTATGAGAGTTCTTCAAATTTTTAATACTAACCTCTTAAATGTTCTCTTTTCTACATGGCATTTTCTCAAGATTGCTCCACCCATTTTCCTAATTTTTATTTATTCTAAATAAGATAGCCAAAAAAAAAAAATACATATAAGATTAATTAAAAAAATATTGTAACAAAAATGTCTATATTCTCAAATAAAAGATTAAAAAAATATTTAAATAAAAAGATTACAATTCAGATCATTTTTAAATTCAATAAATCATGTGGAATTAAATTTGTAACTTTTCATAACTTCATATACAAGTCATAAATTTATAAATGAATTTTTATTTATGAGAGCCAAACTAACAAAAATATATTTAAATATTAAATTGGGTAAATTACCCTTACCTCCCTTGAGATTTTTGACAATTATAGAGACTTTTATGTGATTTCAATAATTACACTAACCTTATTATTAAGATTCTCCTAATGTTAGGCTATTTTATAGAATTTACTAGTGTCATGTTGGTCTCATACCAAAAATGACGAAATCGCCCATTAATTACTTTATCTATTCAAATGAGAAATTCCATTCACCTCCCTTGAGATTTTGCATATATATTAAAATAGGGATGCCAATCCAAACCTCAATATACCAGATTACAAACCCCAAAGAGGTTTGGAGTTTGATTCATTGGATGATGCAAAAAAAATTTACAATGAGTTCGGAAGGATTACTGGTTTCAGTGTTCGAATTGAATACTCTAACACATGCAAAAAAACAGAGAGGATCACTTCTAGGAGGTTTGTTTGTTCGAAAGAAGGGTTCCGACGTGAAGACAATAGGGATATCAAAACTAAAAAGCCGTGTCAAGAGACAAGAACTGGTTGCAAGGCCCTTATGATAGTTGTATTGAATAAAAAGAGCCAAAAATATGAGGTTACTGATTTTTTTGATGATCACAATCACCCACTTCATATTCAAGAATGTGTCCATTTGATGCCTTCGCAACGAAAAATTACAAAAGCTCAAGCAATTGAAGCTGATTTGGCAGAGGCCTCTGGGATTAGATTACGATCATCGTTTGAGCTTGCATTTCGGCAAACAGGTGGAAGGGAATGTCTTGGTTTTACTCGCCAAGATTTGAAAAACTATCTTTGGACCAAACGACAACGGGACTTGAAGTTTGGGGAAGCTGGAAGTTTATTGGCGTATTTCGCGGACAAATCAATGAAAGATTCTTCATTTCACTTTAATATGCAATTAGATGTTGAAGAACAAATTACTAACATCTTTTGGGCTGATCCGAAAATGATAATTGACTATAGTGTGTTTGGGGATTTTGTTAGTTTTGACACAACATATAGAACCCATAAGGATTATCGTCCGTTAGCAGTTTTTTTGGGGTTTAACAATTATAGAAAGAGTGTTATATTTGGGGCTGCACTTCTCTATGATGAAACTGTTGCCTCGTTTGAATGGTTATTTAGGAGTTTCTTGGATGCTATGTCGGGAAAGAAACCGAAAACATTTTTCACCGATCAAGACCCTGCTATGGCAAAGGCTATTTCGTTGGTTATGCCTGGCACATTCCATAGAATATGCACGTGCATATGAAGCAAAATGCAATTAAGCACTTGGGAGGTAAATATGTAGGTGATCATGGTGGGATTGGTGCCGAGCTTAGTAAATTCATTTACAATTATGAGGATGAGGAAAGCTTTTGCATTGCTTGGGAAGAAATGCTTGACAGATTTGATGTTCATGATAATAGTTGGTTGCCTACTATATATGGGGTGAGGGAAAAATGGGCAAAGCCTTATGTTATGACAGTTTGGTCGGCTTGGGCTGATACTACACAGGTAAGTGAAAGCTTCAATGCCAAGCTTCGTAATTTCTTGCAATCGGACTTAGGAATAGTGCATTTTCTTTAAGCATTTTGAAAGGGTTGTTGATGATATTAACCACATAGAGTTGGAATGTGAATATGCTTCTCGTCAAAAGTTGCGAGAATCGGATTACCCGTTCCCATGTTGATTAATACAGGTGATTTTTACAAAAACCAGATTTTTGAATTATTCAAGATAGAATATTTGAATAGCTTGCGTGCTTTTGCTTGGAAACAAGATGAAAGTAACCTTTCACATGACTATATGGTCAAGATACCTGATGAGCCTATGGTTCGTGAAGTGAAAGCCAACCCACAAGGCCCTCAAGTGTCATGCACTTGTCGATTGTTTGAGAGATGTGGAATTTTGTGTTCCCATGCTTTGAAAGGCCTTGACATGATGAACATCAAAGAGATACCAGAATCTTACTTGTTAAAGAGATGGGCAAAAAAAGCCAAAGATGGATTGGTGCAAGAAAATAATAGGTGTGTAGCTAAACAAGTTGTGGCTGATTTGGATATGAATGCTCGTTATAGAATGTTGTGCCCTAGTTTGATTAAGTTGGGTTGCCGTGCGGCTGAAAGCAAAGAAACTACATGTATGCTTATGAAAAATTCTATTGAAATGGCAAAAAAGATTGATGATGTCTTAAGCAAACAAGCTAGTGTGAACGAACAAGAAAATGATGCTCATGCACCTTCATGTCCACAAAAATCAAGTGAAAAGGTTGCAGAAGAAAATCAACCTCATAACCCACATGTTTTTAAAGCGAAGGGGTTAAAAAAAAAGGAGGGTTTGGGGAAGGGTAGGCCGAAAAAAAGGCCTAAGAGTTGGGTTGAATTGCAACCCAAAGTAAAGAAAAGTAGACGCAAAATGGGATCTCAATCAGCCCCTCAGCCGTCTATTACAGATTCTACAATACAGGTTGAAGGTTATTTTCTGTTTATAAATGTTTTCTTTCTTAATCATACACTTCTTATTGATTTTATATAAATTTGCATAATATAGGATAATATGCCTCTTTATGTGCCTGCGTTCGAAGATAAGAACATGGATCAAAGTCCTCTCTATCCGCAGGGTGTTGAGATGCCCAATTCCATGTCATGGATGATCCCAGAAACACCTCAAGCTTGGAACCATCTTTCATTCACTCATTTGTTATAGGTGAAAATGAGTTCTACTGAAGTTTAATTATTTGGTTTTATACAACTTATATTATTCATGTCAAGACTGCATAGTTTTGATTTGTTTTCTGACACATTACTTTCTTTTTTGATGTAGGAGTCCTTACTTTGTCCTTCAATTGAAGATTCTAAAGGATCCTCAAGCGCACAATATAGTAAATTTATCGGACTTCAGTGAAACTAGTTTAGACAATTTTTGTAAAAGAATTTTTTGATAATGGCCTTTTTTGAGATCTTAGACAACAACATGCTTGTTATTTACAGTGGCCTTTTGTTCTTGGTTATGCTTTTCATGTGTTTTTGATGTTGATTATGGGGAAGGTTGTTGATAGCAAAGAATTATTTTTGTAAGTAAATATCAGCAACAATATTTCTGCAAAATTGGAGATAATAACACTTTGTAATTGTGTATGGATGGAGGAGATGCCTAACTTCCTTTTTTAAGTTGTTACTGCTAAAACAAATTTTGCTTTGTAATTGGTTTTTGGACTCATGGCCACCATCAAAAAAGGAGGAAAAAAAAAACCATATGTACTCTGCTTTTTCATTAACATAGTTGAACAAGCACAACATTGTATATATTATATATATACAAAAAAAAAAAAAAATCCTGGTGCCTCTCCAAATTCATTTACAATTTGTACTCTGTTTTAGAACTGTTATTCACATAATTGAATTTCAAAACTAGATATAGATATAACCTTTGTATTATATGCACAAAGTGGCTACATTTTGACTTGATTCAACATTTTCCCTTTTGGCAGCGTGAACTTTTACCATTGCACCAAGCAGTGCCTTTATTTGATAAGCAAGGCAACACTTCAGAAATAATTGTCACTTACCAATGGTTTGTACTTTTAGGCGTACAGATTTGACTTGCCACTAAACAAGTTTAGTTGAATTCAATTCTTAAATCCTGATCATGAATTGCAAAATTTATATCAAATGCGATTTTAATGACAGAAGTCTTGAATGATACTAATTTTCTGTTCCCAATTTCAGCCCATCAATCAACTTCCGTGTTTATGTTGGTTGTCTATCTACAATGATGTGCTTGGGATTGGTTGTATATTTTTATTTAAGCTTTGCTTATAAGATAATTTGCAATGAATTTTAAAAAATGTATCATTTTCCATGTAGTTGTTCTACATTTTGAACTTTCTACTTCTTTTTGTGTTTGTATTTTTTTTAATCTAGATATTTTGTTTATCTCCAATTTTGCAATCTTGGTTTATAGCTGTTCCTTTTTCTGCAAAAATATTTATATGCTGTTCTGGTTTCCAATATTTTTCTTTTGTGCTTCCTGTATAAAGGACTGAATCTGAAATGATTCTTATATTTCTGATGCCTTCAGTTGTACAGTTAGACCCATGTTTCTTTTCTATAACAGTTATATGGATTTTGTTACCCTTCTTGCATAAAAATTATAAGCTACAACTTTTGGATGAGATTTATAATTTATACAATCTTTGAATCTCTTTTTCACTATTTTTAGTCATTAAAGAGAATGAAATTATGGGGGAAATTCTTACTGATGCTTTGACTTGGTTTTTGTTCAGTTGCTTGCACAGGCTGGGAAGAAAATTTTTGGTTCTTTGAACAGAGAGAATGATATGCTGAGTATAGATGATGGGGGATCTGATGCAACTAGTGCTTGTGAAAGCTATGCTAATATTCCAGAGTGGGTACAGTTGCTGGAACCTGTTAGAAAGTTGCCCACAAATGTGGGAGCCCAAATAAGGAAGTGTGTATATAGTGCTTTGGAGAAAGGTCCGCCAGATTGGGCAAAGAAAATATTGGAGCATTCAATCAGCAAGGAAGTTTATAAAGGAAATGCTTCTGGACCGACAAAGGTGATATTTCTTGATAATCACTCTCTTTTGTAGTTGTTGATGAAATTCCTATAGGATGTTGATAAATAAACAGTATGGGTATGTGCTTTATTAATTGGCATGTAGAGTAGTTTTTGCACTTCTAACTGATTGATTTATTTGCTTCAAATATATTGCTATGTTGTCAGAGTTTGTTATGCACCCTACTATCCTTGAGCTTTTAATTCTTTTTTCTATGTTAGATATATGTCCAATTGGTGTTTCTTCTCTAGGACATGACAATCCTTTTTGGGTTTAAAAAACTACTGGTTGTATTCCTTGGAATGAACCACTACCTTGCCCTTTAGAAAAGAAAAAAATGCTTTAATTATTAGTTATATATACACTCCAACTGGTGCCTCTCAACAGTCCCTTGTCAAAATCCTCTTTGTGCTCAAAATTGTTCACTAGGAACCTTTTCCATGGTTTACCATAGGCAGAGATTCCCCCAAACCTACAAAACAAATTATAATCAGTGAACTCTAAACCCAAAACACAAAAACAAATCATTTTTGCCTATAATATTTTCTAAATAAAAGTTACAATTCTTATCAAATTTATTGAAAATATCATAAATTAATCCCATAAGAGTTATCTAATAGAGTTCTTATCCAATAGAGTTATTATATAGGTACATTCACAAGAGTTATCTAAACCATGTGAACATCTAAAATACCAAAAAAAAAAAAAAATTTGACAGTAGATATAAAACATATATATATATATATGAACGTATATACTCCTGCAAAACTAACTATTGAGAGAGAAAGAGAGTACAGATCACCTGATTGGTTTCGACAAATCTCGCATCCATGAATGTTCAAAACCTTCTGTACCCATTGATTCATCCATTCCTTTTTTGCGAGAAAGAATTTTTGGTGAGGAGACAAAGTTTCAGAGAAAAAGAAAGAATTTGAGAAGTTAGGAAGGAGATAACGATGCAATACAAATTTGTCCAGCTTGTGAGACGTTAGTTTGTGATCCACCGTTAGTACAAAACGATGTCATTTTGTGTAAGAGTTAGGACCTACATGTGTGGCTGGATCTCAACCTTTGATAGCTATATTTGCTGATGTGTCACGATCCTGTTGACTGGACTGTTTGGTCCAGTTTTAGCCCCAACATGAGTGAAGCCACTTCCTATATTTTACCATTACTTAATAAAATTATTAAATTTCATGCAAATAAAATAAGATCTTTAAATTGTCAAGACATTATTAAATCATTTAATGCAAAAAAAAAAAAACTTAATTTTTATTGATAAAATACTTAAAAACAAATAATCTTTCTAAAATTAATGTTAGATAATATCGTAATAATTTAATATATAATCTAAAATTTATTATTTTAGGTAATGCATTTATTATTTGAATTTTTTTAAAACTTAAAATAAATGGATTTATTTTTTCTAGCAATTTGTATTACTTATTTATTTATATGTAAAAAAATATTATTTTATCTTTCTCAATAATATATTATTCTCAAATTTTAATTTTAATTTTTGAATCATTAAATTTCTAATCACTTCACAATAAATTAATCCTTTGAGAATAATAAACAATTTAAACAATTTGTCATTTCTTACACCTAAATTAAAATTAATCCTTTTTTGAATGGAGAAATTATTTGAGAGTAATAAAATACCCAATTAATTTGTTATGTATGATACTTAAAATCTATTGCTCTATCTTTATTTATCTCATTTAAACTATTTTTATTAAATTAAATCTTAAAATTTATTTCTCACATTCAATAATGGTTGAATTTTTATTTATTATTTTTTTTATTATAAAAGTTCAAAAACTTGTTGTGGAAAAAATAGAGTCAAGAAAATGTATTTATATTTAAAAAAATTATGAAAAATAAATAATAATTTCATATATATTAATAGCGTAAATTAAATTACATTTATATTTATTTTAAAAGTGTTTTATTTCGTTATGTGTTTAAATTAATTTTAGAGTCTGATTTCTAAATCTTGTCAATAAAATTATATAATTATTAGACATACGGAAGAAACAAAATTAGATAATTTAAATAATACATTTCGCTATAAATAATAATATAACAAAATAAAGATGAAAAATTAAATAAAAAAGCAAAAATTTAACCATTAATGAAGGTGAAAAATTAATTTTAAGATATAATTTAATAAAAATAGTTTAAATGAGAAAAATAAAGTTGAAAAAATATATTTTAAGTATCATACAACAAATTAATTGAGTATTTTAGTATTCTAAAATAATTTCTTCGTTCAAGTGAAAATTAATTTATTTTTAGGTGTAAGAAATGAGAAATTATTTGCATTTTTTATTATTCTCAAATGATTTCTTAATCTTTCATTCCCTATTAACTAATTTTAATTTATTGTGAGACGGTTACTGTCACACCCCAAACCCGGGTATGACCGGCCGTGGCCCACCAGGACTAAGTCCAAGGCACACGTAAGCCTTAAACATGAATCCATAATCACATTGAACAACTATACAATAGTCCAATAATAAATAACCAAAACTCAATCCAGAGACATGCCATAAGTATAAACAGCAAAACCAACCATAATCAATACCATTTAAACTTATGGGATATAAACAGCTCACATATCAAAATAATCCCAAATGAATCTCAACAAGAATAAAAAGAAATATGCACAAACTTAACATAACAATTTAAAACAAAATAAATGAATGTCCTAGAGGTCCATGCAATTGAGTCCCCACTACGTCACAAGTCCACTCTAAGTCCTTCTAACACCTGGAAATGATAAATAACTACGTCAGCTGATAGCTCAGTGAGTAGTAACATGGATAGTAACTACAGTTTTGAAAACAGGGTTCAATTCTAAAATAAGATATATATCACATAAACTAAATTGGCATACAGTTTGGTAAAGACAATCTGTTTCAAAAAGAAGGTTCCACAGTTCAACAGTTAAAATACTCATGTCTCTCAAAAACATGATAAATGACATTTTCCCCTTAAAACAGATTATAACGTGAACACTAATAATTTTCTGGGTACCAAGAAATAACAAGTAACATGTCACACAGTTCTCAAGGCTATAAGCCCCGTTAGATCCAATACCGAACTAAGAGTCATCCTCAGGGTGGCAACCCGGGCCTTTTTTCTAAGACGATCCGATTGAAGGTCACCTAGCTTAACCTAGGTCCTTTCCTTGCAATCATTAAGCATTAGAGTCATCACGGCCCAACCCGGATCTGTTCTCTTGTGGCCAGAGTCACCACACACAATGGAATAATTTCCCTGGACTAAAATATACAGATGGTCCCAATAATCAATACACATCAGTTTCGCAAAACATGGTAGTTCACCATTATAAACATGAGACCAAAACAAATAATTTACAATATGCCAAGTTCACACATGTTTCAGAAATAATTTGATTTCATTGATAATATAATAATTTATCAAAACAGTTTAGTCTTCAAACAACAATTTAATTTTCCAATAGTTCAGGGTAGGGGAACATTTATAAAAATATGTAACATGAAACTACTCACCTGAAAACGAAATAATATAATCCTTGAATAGAGTATGAAAGTCCAACTAGTACCCTAAACCAAGTATGAAGACTACACGTCACTACTAATTTAAAAATACTAAAGAAAATAATAAACTAAGTACCCCACACTAAAGCGTACTAACACATCTCAACCCCACTCACCGTTACTCTTAAATAATACCTAATTTAATGTTCTTCAAGGTCTAAAATTACCCAAGACATGGGTTCCGATCGTAACTTAACTAAAAGTAAGTTTAAGATAAAACAGAGTTTTAAACAAGTTTTTCCAATCTATTCGCTAACTTTGAAAATTAAAAACCCACTCCATGCTGTTCGAAAAATTCCAAAATCCTCAAGATATCAACTAATATATCCTAAGTTTCAAACTCAATTGGTTTTACTTGATCTTCTTATCAAAATAATTATCTACAATTAATTATATCTAAACAGGTTGTTTTCTGTAGCACTTTAAAGAAATTAATGGTTCTCTTAGTATACATAAACAATCAAAGCAAGGTCAAAACTTTATGAAACTAGACTCGTAACCGGTTCTAATGACACTAATCTGATAATTTTCGGATCTATACCCAAAGAGAACAATGCTTCTTCACTTACTGTTTTAAATCAGTTTTCTGGACAGATTTGAACGCATCATTTTATATAGATTTGACTCCCAAAAATTATGAGAAAATTCAGATATGCAATTCAATATATAATTAATCTACTGTAAAATTTCAGTTCAAAATTCATTCGTTTGATATGGTTCATTGATTTTTAAAGTTTGTGATTATGTGCAGAATTCTAAAGATATCCACCCACCATTTAAGCACAAGTTCTGTTCCTTAATTTGCTTTCAGATTTCTTTAAAACGAAATATATACACAGAGATTGTTATAGTACAAAAGGTAAGCCAAGACTAAACTATTATTATGGGTCACTCATGTACTAATATTTACAGTCCCAAATAATATACCCAGCACCATAGTTACATCCACAATATCCACTTGTACTTGCTTGCAAAAGAAATCAACTACACCCAAAACCTCCCATCACCAACCATTAATTTTTCACACCACCATCCATCATCCTCATAAGACAATGATCTCAACAATTAAATGACTACACCATAGCCTTACCTAAAAGAAACAATAGCATATGTCAATATATATAAAATAGTTACTTGGTCCTTCCTTCAATCTCCTTCGCAAGCAACCCTTCTCTCTCTCTCTCTCTCTTTCTCCCTCACGGCGGCTGTAAAGAATAAATAAGGGTTTTGTGTATATTTTATTTAATACTAGTGGTCAGATACACTTAAGGCATGTGTAGGTCAGATATATAAATAATATACAAAATGTATATATAAGTTATATGCAACTCAAATGGTAAGAAACTTGTTTATTAATTTTGTGGTTTAGAGTTCAAGTCACACCCTCCTCTCTCTCCCTATATATATTTTTTAATAATAAATCTTGCCTCTAAATTAAAGACTTTTACCATAAATTTATTTTAGGTTTAAAATTAATTAAAAAGATCCTCCACTAATATTTAATTTGCACTTTAGGATTCACCACCAAAATATTTGAGATTGAAATATCATTATTATTTAATTATTTACTAAATTTTTATATTTGGGTTCTCACAGTTACATTTTAATTTATTGTGAGACGGCTACATTTTTTTACTTCTATATTTATTTTTTAATCATTTTAAGGAAAAATTATGAAAAAGTCCCATATGGGAATCAGTTATTCCAATCAATCCCATAGATTTTCTAATATACTAATAGGTCCTGTTTGTTTAGACAACCTAATTGTGAAATCATATTTTAAATTTTGGTATGATTTAGTGGACTTTTCTATCCTTCCTCATTGGGGGACACCATCTTAGGAAAATTGAGTCGAATTTTTGGATCATGTTTCCATCACTCCAATGTAATACTCAAACGTAATACTCTAACATAACACTCAAACGAAACATTCCAAAAAAACTCCTTAATGTACTTTTTCCAAATGTAACACTCCAACGTCACACTCTAAAAAACTTTTTAATGTACTTTTTTCAAATATAACACTCCAACACTAAAATGTTTTTTAGTGTATTTTTTCCAAACGTAACACTCCAATATAACATTCCAAGATAACACTCTAAAAGAACTCATTAGTATACTTTTCTCAAACTTAACACTCGCAACACTCCAAATGTATCCAAACATAACACTCCAAAAAAAAAAAAAAACCATTAGTGTACCTTTTCCCAAACATAACACTCTAACACTCTAACGTAACACACTAAAAAAATCGCTTAGTGTATTTTTCAGACGTGACACTTCAACACCTAAAGACTCCATCCAATGTAACATTCTAAAAGCGTAACATACTAAAAAATTTCTTAATATGCTTTTCACAAACGTAGCACTCCAACGTAACTCCCCAAATATAATATTCCAATGTGGCGAGCAAATGAGTCATTACACATTCAAAATGACTAAATATATTACCCAAAAAAAAAAATGAGATTATATGGATCACAAGTTCAAAATTGGTTAATCTCTCTTTTTCAATCATGTAAAAATAACTTGCGTTTTTTTAAATATGTATTGATTAGAAATTTAATGACTCAAAAGAGAAAAATTAAAATTTGTTAATAATATCTTAACAATTTAGAAATAAATAATTTTCTTACATATGAATAAATAAGTAGGACAAATTGCTAGAAAAAAAAAAAAATTCATTTGTTTCAACTTAAAAAAAGAAAAAGAAAAAGAAAAAGGAAAAATGAATTTAAATAATAAATGCATTAATTAAAATTAATGAATATTTCGTTATTTATATAGTGTGAAATAAGTCTTATAAGTATTGTATTAATTATTAGGGTCTTACACTCCGTTTGTTTTCAGAGGTAAATTGGAGGGGATTGTTAGTAACGGGATTGATGGGAGGGGATTAAGTAAAATTGTGTTTGTTTTGATGATAGTTGTTAGTGTGTGGATTGATAATAAAAAATTAAAAAATATATAAATTGCACTTGGCCAGTTGATTGGCCGAATGTCCAGCCGGACGTCTCCCCAAATGACGGGTAACACCCTAAGCCGAACAGACTATTTTGTAATACTATCTCCTCACCCAGTCTTGTAATCCGCTCGCCCAAAGCCTTTCGTAGTCCGAATGGACTACAAGTCCAGACCTACATAAACAAAACAAACATAATTTACCTTCACTGTTCATCACTAGGACTCCACTCCGGACTCTTACAACAGAAAACAAACGGGGCCTTATATTAAACTATTAGGGTGTTAAGTTAAAATATGTATGGTCATTTTTGGTAGAAAAGTAACAGTATTTTTGCTAAATTAACGGATTTGGAGAATCTTGATATTCTTGGTAAAAATAGGGGAGGTTTCTATAATTATTGAAATCACAAAGGAGACCCCTATATTTGTCAAGAATCTCAAGAGAGATAAGTGTAATTTACCCTATTATATATCTTATCACATGGACCTCTCTTGAAGGGTAATTTTGGTATTTAATTATCAGAATTCGCTCACATAATCAATTTCGGTTACTATCATTAACGGCGTGATAATGAGGGGAGGTTTACGCATTTTTTCAGCAAAAATAGAGAGGTTGGTGTAATTTTAGAAAAAATAAGAGAGATCCTTATAAGTTGTCGGCCAAATGGAATTTGAGATTCACAAAGAAATTTCAAAAAAAGAAAAGAAAAAAGGGGCCAGCAAAGACATACTTAAGCGTCCAACTTGCAAAAAATTCTACTCCAAAACAAAATTGAGAAATGGAAAATACTGATGATTTCGGAGAGAAGTTGTTCCCATTGGAAAGTTTCCCTCTTTTATGAGAAACTTAACAGTACTGAAGACTAATATAAAGAGGGCACTCAAGTGTCAAAGGTGAGTTTGGTTTGAGAACCACCTAAGCCTCTGTTTGGGAAGGGAGTTTGGGTGGGTTTGGGATTATTTTAGTCACAAAAAATAAAATAAACTTTTTAATCTAATAAGATAAAATATCACATTCAATCTATAATCATTACATTCTTTCTTCTCACAAAAAGCTAAAAAAGCTAAAAGTCATTTCCAAACCAGGCTTTTTAATCTCAGACTAAAATAGTCAAAAAAGCCAAAAAGTCAACCCACTTCCCAAACCAAGCCTAAATCAGCAACTTATTTGTTATAATTTGTCACATCACCTTTTTATTTTTTTATACATCTTTTTGTACAAAACCAATAAGTTAAAAAATAAGCAACCCATTCATATTTGAGTCTATGAAGAGACGTTAACTTCCATTGTAATCTAATTATAAACATACTAACCGCTATCTTGCGTAAAAAAAATAAAAATAAATAAATAAATAAAAATTTATTGCACCAATCAACACCATGGATGAGATGAAATAATATTAGGAAAGGTAAACTATCAATAGGTCCTAATAATTAGACTTAATTCTCATCAAGTCCTATTGAAAATAAGTTATAGTAAAATTGTTATTAAAAATAATTTTTTATGACAATTTTTTTGCATATATCATTAAAAATTGACAATTCGTGACTTTTTTTGTTACGATTTTTATAAATTGTCACTAAAACTTATAATTAATGAGTTTTTCTGTGATAAATTTTTCAAACTGTCGCTGAAAGTTGAAAATTAGTAATATTTCTTGTGACGTTTTTTTTAAAACTGTTGCTAAAATTTATAATTAGTGATATTTTTTGTGATAAATTTTTTAAATTTTCAATAAAAATTAATAATTAATAATATTTTTTAGTAGTATTTGATGAAAATATTATTAATTATCATAGGACCTATTAAAAAATAAATCTACCTATAACCTACGTGTAAGTCCCCTATTAAGAATATCTAACAATCTATACACTGAACTACTCCTCATGTCTCCAAAGAAAAGTTAAGAAATGGACAAGATTGACAATTTCAAAGTTAATTGGACAGGGTTAGGCTTCTCTGCAGCTGATCCAACTAGAGAAGTCTAGTCTAGGCTTGGTGGTCCACTTCAATTATCTAAAGTATTCAACTTTTGGGATCTGTCGAGCATATCATTTGCCTAAAAAGTTTAATACAAATCGATAACTATATGATTAAATCACATTTTTAAGAAAAAACATATGAACAGTCTATTTTTAAAATCATATTTGACGCCTATTTTTTTAAGACAAATGTAATCTGATCATATAATTACTAATATCCAATCAACATAATATTTTCCAATGATGATTTGTTGGACAAACGCGATAGATGAATGATTTGAATCAGCAAAATGCGTCAAAGGTAGGCCCACCAGAACTTGGAAAATTCCTCTTTTATAATAACTTAACCAATATTAGTAATTTCTTCTATCCTCTATAGGAGCAATTTTTGTATGCGGATTGGATATGTGACATAGTATATTATATTATTGTGATTGACTTTTACAGTAGGATCTATTACATTTATGTTATGTATTTGAGGAACAATAAGAGACATACGTTTATGATTAGTGAAAGATAGTATTATATGATACCCTATTGACATACAAAAATTTCTAAGTGGCTCAATCAAATTCCTCTATAGAGGTGGCTCAACCTTTATTTTGGGCTAAGTAAGGCCAACCATGTAAGTGGGACCCTTTTATATATATTTTTACATTGCAATTTTTATTTAATTTAAAATTTATTTTTCTTGCTTTCTCCATCATGAATGACTTCAATATCTTCTTACTCCTCACCTAAATTTATTGTTAAATTTTGTTAACAATACAAACTTATCTAAGAGCTTGATTTTCCCTCCAAGTTCTCTCATGGGTTTGAGATCATGTGCTGTCTTCTTCTCAATACTCATTTCCCTAGTGTGTGTCACTGTGGAATCCCAACAAAATCATTCAAGCAAGATGGTGATTAATTTAGGTTCTTCACTTTCTCCCACAAGTAGTACTCCTCCCACATCATGGTCCTCTTCTTCTGGCCTATTTGCATTTGGTTTCTACACACAAGATACCGGCTTTAAGGTCGGAATTTGGTTGGTGCTCAATAGAACCACAACAGTTGTATGGACTGCGAATAGAGATGATCCTCCAATCACCTCCATCAATTCGACGCTGGAGCTGACCAGGGATGGGAAACTTGTTCTGAGAACAGAGCACGGAAAAGAGAAGCTGATAGCAAACACCAGAGGCTATGCTGCCGCTGCCTCTGCCTCCATGCTCGATTCAGGAAATTTCGTTCTATACGACGCTGACTCCCAAGTCATTTGGGAGTCTTTTAATTTTCCAACTGACACCATTCTAGGAGGACAGACACTTGCAATGGGTGGGCAACTGATCTCTAGTTTATCAGACGCTGAATACTCAACTGGGCCGTATAAACTCATAATGCAGGCTGATGACAACCTTGTTTTGTACCCACTTAACACTGCTGATAGGGGACTAGATGCTTATTGGGCCTCGGCCACTTGGAGGAAGGTCCCCGAATCCCTTTCCCTTTGCCTCAATCAGTCTACGGGCACTCTGGATATCATAAACAACACTAGTTTTACAATAATCACATCCCTCAACCAAGAGTCAGCTAACAACAATAACAAAACAATCATTTATCGTGCAACACTTGATGTCAATGGAATTTTTAGATTGTACTCTCATCAAACATCTTTTTGATGAGAGTACTAATGATTTCAAGGTTCAAATCGATTGGGAAGCACCAGAAAATCCATGTTTAGTGAAAGGTTATTGTGGCTTAAACAGTTTCTGCATATTAGATGACAACCAGCCATCTTGCCGTTGTATTCCCGGTACAGATTTTGTTGATCCTAATAAGTGGTCGCTCGGCTGCGACAAAAACTTCTCTCGAAAAGGGTGCGAGAGTGGGATAGAAAATGACACCACCTCATTTAACATTACTACCATGGAGAATATAGGAGACCTTCCATATGCTGAAGAATCATGTCCATAGAAGATTGCCAGAAGTCTTGTTCAGAAGATTGCTATTGCGAAGCAGCTGATTGTTGGGTATACCTCCTTATTGGAGTGTGAGATCCAATTGGTTTATTAAAAGAGTTTAATTTGATTTGGTATTAGTTATAATATATTTTTATATATTATATTTAATTTTGTGGAGACCCAATTCAATTTAGAAACAACTAAGGTTTTGATAAAACACCAAGGATCCTCTAGAGTGTTTTTTTCTTAAAGTTTCCTAAAGTGGTGTGTTGTGTGGTTGAGATTTAATGCTGAAAAATTGATGTGACTTGTCATTAAATCTCAACCATACAATGCACCACTCTAGGAAACTTTAGGAAAAAAAAACTTTAGGGGATCCTTGCTCTTGATAAAAAACCCTAGATTCACAATACATATTTTTTGGTATTGTTTTTCCCAAGAGAAAAGTATTATACAGCTGCCTCATTATTTAGTTTTCCAAGGTGAGCAACTATTGATCATTATTATTGGTGAGATTACTTGCTTCGGTGGTGTGGTTTTCGGCTGCTTCGTTTGGTTCGTTTTCGGTGCTGATTTGGGTTATTATTTTGGGTCTTCTTCAACTTTGATTCTGAAGATTTTGGTTCATCTATTTGGTGAGGTCTTTCCTCTTGTTTATTTGTGATTATTTGGAATTCACCTAAGGGTGGTTTGTGAGACCATTCGTGTCTCGTTTGTAATCGTTTGGAAACTATTTGGTTGATAGTGGAATCGGATTTCGATCCCGTGGATGTACCTCACATTGAGGGAACCACGTAAAAATTCTTGTGTTGTCTTTTGATTTAATTTTTCCGCATTAGTTTTTATTTCTATTGATTGATCCACTTGTGGGGAATCACATATTTTCCCTAACACTGATTACTCATTGGACGACAGATATTGCGAGAAGCAAAGTCTTCCTCTTATGTATGTTAGAAGAAATGTATTGTGAGCCTCCTCCAAGATCACGACAATCTTTAAGATGCGCATCATCAAAAGTGAGAAGCCAACACTACCACCAACACCAACACTAAAGAGCAGAAAAGAAGTAATGTTAATACTCCTTGTAACTATGGGTTTACTTACAAGCTCATGTGCTGCTCTTTCCATCCCCATCACATATATTTACAAATTTAGAGTTTTGAAGTACAAAAGGTTGTTGCAATATGGAAGCTCGAGCATTTCGGAGGAGCTTACCTTGCATTTGTTTTCATACAGTGAGCTCAGAAAAGCAACCAATGGGTTCAAAGAAGAGCTAGGAAAGGGCTCCTTCGGAGCAGTTTACAAGGTACTTTGTGCAGAGGAAAAAGGTTAATTGTGGTGAAGAGACTCCAGAAGGTTGTGGAAGAAGGCGAAAGGGAGTTTCAGGCAGAGATGAGAGCAATCGGGAGAAGACACCACAGAAACTTAGTCCGATTGCTCGGATACTGTATTGAGGGTTCTAAAAGGCTTTTGGTTTACGAATACATGAGCAATGGCTCTCTTGCAGATCTTCTCTTCAAATCTAAAAGGCGCCTGGATTGGAATGAGAAAATCAGAATTGCCCTAAATGTTGCGAGAGGGATCCTTTATCTACATGAAGAGTGTGAGACTCCTATAATTCATTACGATATAAAGCCTCACAACATATTGATGGATGAGTTTTGGAATGCAAAAATCTCCGACTTCAGGTTGGCCAAGTTGTTGATGCCTGATCAAACGAGGACCTTTACAAGAGTTAGGGGGACTAGGGGATACTTGGCTCCAGAATGGCAGAGAAACAACCCCATATCGGTCAAGGCTGATGTTTACAGTTACGGGATAGTGTTGTTGGAAATTGTTTGTTGCAGAAGAAACTTGGAAGTTAATGTATCAACACCAGAAGAGGTGGTTCTCTCTAATTGGGTCTATAGGTGCTTTGCTGGGAGGGAGTTGAACAAGCTTGCTGTTGTGGGTGATGAAGAAGTTGACATGAAGACACTAGAGAACATGGTTAAAGTGGGACTTTGGTGTATTCAAGATGAACCAGCTCTTCGTCCTTCCATGGAAAGTGTTGTTTTGATGCTTGAAGGCATTACTGATATATCAATCCCTCCATGTCCAACTACGTACTAATGGATGTCATCTACAGAAGTTCATTAATAATGTACCAGCATCATCTTCTGTTGGAGATCAAGGATTAGCAGTTCGAATGAATAGACCATGTGACTGCAATAATATTTATTTGAAGGATATCTTAGTATATATTTAATTGTTGCTTATATATATAATCTATTAATGAAGTTATGTAATTTTAATAATTTCCTCTCTTACAGTAAATGTGCAAATAGTTTGCCAATGTATGTAATGATAAATTTCAATGTTGTTCTTGTAATCAATAAATAATAGTTTTCTGTTTGGCTGAATTTTCACTATTTTCTTGATGAAATGGTTGAACAGCTCTTGCTTCTTGCCTGCCTTATCTTTCTATGTATATTTTTTTGTTTGTCAAAAATACTACTAATGCTGCATATTCTTTTATTATACATCTTCCTTTACTATGTTTATGTGCACAAATATCTTATAACAACACAATCTATTGAGTTAAACAAGCAACTAATAATAATAATAATAAGATAGATTTAGAGGTGTTCGAGTTGTGTAGTTACTAATCAAGCTCTTTATTACTTATGTTCCTTTATTAAGTCAAACTATTGTGCATGCTTTACTGGGTGTTTGGAAAGTGGCTATTTTAGTATTTTTTGGCTTTTTGGCTATTTTAGTAGGCTATTTTAATTTTTGTGTTTGGGAATATGGGATGGATTTTTGTTTGAGTTGTTGTATTGAAAAATGTGTTAAAATGATGTTTGAAGTTAAAATGACAAATTTATCCCTAAGATCACATTTTTTCAAAATTGATGTAAAGGGGCAAAATCGTCATTTACCAAGGGATGGCACAACTTGTCAATGTGACAGTGTAGGCTGTGCCTACACTGTCCACGGTTTCAGCTATGTATATATATATATATATATTTTAATATAAGTGTTGGTTAAAGGGGGTTTTTAGTTTTTTTTAGTTTGAGGCTATTTTAGCCTCAAACTCATCTTCCCAAACACCTCCTAAGGGATGATGAGTTTGGATTGTTTGCCGTGATTTCCTACGGTGGCTCCTGCAGCGGTCCAAAACTGATTTTTTTTTTTCCTCCTTTTGCTTTTGAGCCTCTTTTTCTTTTATCTTAGCTCTCAAATCAGAGAGATGAAGATGGACGACGATGGCGCAGCGACAACGACAACGACAACAGCCATCCCCACCCTAGCCTGCTCTTTCCCAACCCCTCTAGTGCCATCGCCGCTGAGGTGCCACCGCCATCCACACCCTTTTGTGTCTAGGCCACTCTATTACACATCCTGCTTGCAAAGAAGAGGTAGCATCAGATTTCTTCTCCTAGATCTGGAAGTTTCTATGATGCTAATAGATTCTATGAAGAACACCAGCCCCATTTCTTGGAGGCTTGTTTTCTTTGCAAGAAAGACCCTTTATGGGAAAGTTGAATTTTCTGGAAAATTTTTGTTTAATCACGAAAATTCTATATATGTTTAGGGAAAGACCAATTCTTTTTGCTCTACAAAATATGGGCTTATTAATTGGAGATGGGTTTAGGATAGAATCGGAAAAGAATGAGATTTTGCTGTGTTATTTTCTGTTCACTGTGTTTAAGGGAAGAAGAGGGGCTAATTTGAGGAAGCTGACGCAGCGGAATACACGGGGACTAAATATCGTTCTAGCAGACGAAAGGGGCTCTCGAATCCACGAGAAAAATAGAATCTTGAATCCACAAAGAAGAGAAAATATCTTAATATTATTGATTGAATGAATAAAAGTTGTATAAAACTTATCTTTGCCATGAGGCTTACATAGCTATTTATAATAAACTAAACCTAATACTTGTAGGAAAAGTAATTCTAAAATAAACTAGGAAACTTAAATCAACACAAATTAGGAAACCAAAGAGAATAGGAAACTAAAATTCTAAACTATTTAAAATCCTAGTCAAAATCTAATTCCAAAATAATAAATTAAGAAACCTAATAATTCTAAAATATTTATACTAAATTACAAGAATCCTAATAATATATCAAAAATATTAAAACTAAAAATATAAAAAAAAATTAAAATCTTGTCCTGAAAATCTTGTCCTACATTAGACTCCTCTTCTTTGAAAGAACTCGTCCTCGAGTTCATATTAGAGATCTGCCATCGTCCATCCCAAATAAAAAGATACTTGGAATACTTCAGTTGTTTGT
Source organism: Camellia japonica (assembly GCA_030407325.1). NCBI lineage: Eukaryota > Viridiplantae > Streptophyta > Magnoliopsida > Ericales > Theaceae > Camellia > Camellia japonica. The sequence continues at coordinate 18,742,000 of JAPPVO010000031.1, read as the reverse complement.
CCCTCTTCCGAGCATTATATGCAGAGAAGTCCACTTTCTGAAAGTTATTCTTTATATGCTTCAACTGGTGGACAAGATCAATTAGACAAGCATTGAAAATCAAATTAAATTGATTTACACCAAGAAAATCAACGAAGTGTATTTTATGTTGATGTTGGATACTTTTTGGACTCTGCTCTCTCTTAGATTCAGTTGGATATTCAATTATCAATCTTGGAATATCAATTGCATCCTCAATCAACTTCTCTGGTGCACATGTCAACTTTATTACCTCATCTTTTCTTTTTTTTTAGGTAAGTAATTACCTCATCTTTTATTTCTTCTTTTCCATTGAATTCAACGAGATCTTCTTCTTTCACGATCTCATAACCATCATAATAATCAAGAGATGATAGTTCCGTCATTAGAAGCTCTTGGCTAACTTCAACATTTTTCTCTTGCTTTACCTCTTCATTGTCTTCTTCAAATTTCTTGATCAAAGTAATTTCAGTGACCCCTCTTTCATCAATTTCAACGTTCTCACCATTGTTGAAATCAACTTGATTTTCTACTTCAATTGAATGTCTATTTGGGTCTTCAAAATTTTGAAACATTGAGGTACTCAAAATCTTTTCTTCTTCAATATGTGGTTGAGCATGACAAATTTGTTGACCTACAAGACTTGATTGACCCAAACTTGGCAGAACCATAGTCATGTTCCTCGAATAATCTGTATCCACAATTCCATAATAATTATTGAATTACGAAGAATATTGTGAATCAAAATTACCTTGGAACAATTGTTTTGATTCAAGCTTTCTTTGATAGTGTAGATAAAATATTTGCCCATGATTTGTTTGAAGGAATCTAGAACTCATCAGCTTCTTTATCTTATGCCACGTCCTAATAGATTGTTTGTATTATCGCCTTCGATCATACTGCAATTGTTTCCACCATGTAGAAACATAACCTTGTGACTTATGTGCAATATATTTGACTTGCTTTTCTTCAGAGATTTCCATACACTCAAGGAATTTGTCAACTTTGCGAAACCAATAAATAAAATCCTCGGCATGACAAGAAGCATTAAAATAGGGAATTTCTGATGGTACTTGATAATATGAAAAGTCATGATTGATGCAATTATTGCTATTGAACACATCATTGAATTTTCGTTGTCGCCTTACCAACTCATATTCACCATAATCCTTGAATAACTCATCCTTAGAATCGTTCTCACTATTGTATTGATAACGAGAAGATCGTCTCAAGATGTTGTGGTTAATAGGCTGGCCTTGGGCAAATCCCATAGCGTGGTTCCTATTAATGTTATGACTAACAGGTTGGCCTTGGGCAAGTCCCTTGACTCGAATCCTATTAGATCTTTCTCTACGACCATCGTCAATAGAGCTTGTGCTTCCTCTTTCGATGAATGACATCGAGCCAGGATAAACCTTGCTCTGATACCACTTGACGCAGCGGAATACACGGGGACTAGATATCGTTCTAGCAGATGAAAGGGGCTCTCGAATCCAGGAGAAAAATAGAACCTTGAATCCACAAGGAAGAGAAAATATCTTAATATTATTGATTGAATGAATAAAAGTTGTATAAAAATTATCTTTGCCATGAAGCTTACATAGCTATTTATAATAAACTAAACCTAATACTTGTAGGAAAAGTAATTCTAAAATAAACTAAGAAATTTAAATCAACACAAATTAGGAAACCTAAGAGAATAGGAAACTAAAATGCTAAACTATTTAAAATCCTAGTCAAAATCTAATTCCAAAATAATAAATTAAGAAACCTAATAATTCTAAAATATTTATACTAAATTACAAGAATCCTAATAATATATCAAAAATATTAAAACTAAAAATATAAAAAAAATTAAAATCTTGTCCTGAAAATCTTGTCCTACATCAGAAGCACAAGAGAAAGAAGAGAAGACCCATTGTGAGGATTTTTGTTTTTTATAATTTTTATTTTCATATAAATTAATGTAAATGCTTATATGAGGCTTTGTTTTTGTGGGGTGAAGAGAGGCCGGAGGGTGTGGTCAGCTTCCATGTCTACAAGAGAGGCAAGAGCATCGTCTTCTTCAATGAAACAAGGCCTTCTTGTGGTTGTAGAGTCCATGAATATGTTCTAACTGATGTGGGTTTTGGTTAGAGAGAGAGAGAGATGATGACTGAAACAAGGCCTTCTTGTGGCTGTTTCATTTCTTCTTCCTCTCTGGTTCTATTCTGCTTTCTTTTTTTCTTTTTCTTTTTCTTTTTTGAAATTTTGCCCCAAAACGACGTCGTTTTGGGGCACTAAGGAACAACTATAGGAAAGGGCGACAGAGGATCCAGACTCAGCTAGAGATATATAATTTTTAGTAGTAATTGATAATTAAATTAACTAAAATGTAAAATTTGTTCTGCGCACTATTTCGGTACATACCCTTAGCTATTGTATGCATAACATTTGAGAAGTTTATTTACACCCGTTTATATCTCTAGTGGCCTTTGATTATGACTTTAGTGGTATTTTGTTATGCCACATTATGATTTGAAGTCGTTTTGACTTGTAAGGCCGTTTATGTCAAATCAAAATGGGTTATAAATTTAGTAATATTTGATTATGACCCATAGTGGTCTTTTTGTTAAGATTCATAGTGATGGTTCTTTGTTATAAACTAAGTGGGTGTTTGGAAAGTGGGTTTTTTTATAAGTTTTTTTCATTGTAGGATATTATTAGAGAAAAAAAATTTTGTGTTTGGGAAAATAGTTAGGTTTTTTTGTAGTTGGACGTGATGTTTGTGAAAGAAAAAGTGAAATGATTATGGAGTTTGATGTGATATTTTGTTTGAATTTGTTTTTTTTATTTTGTAACTAATTTGTCTTGTAGTGAAAAAAAAAACCAAAAAAAATTCTTCCCAAACACCCCCTAAGTAGTGTTTGGTTACAACCCACAATAGCGATGGTTATAAGTCAAATTAATGACTTACATTCATTTTTTAAAGATCTAATGGCTAAAAGTGACGATCCATATAGTATGCACATTTTTAAGAGGTGTATAGTAGCTCTCACCTAACATTTAATTTTGATGCTCAATTTGTTTAATGGGTGAAAAATAGGTACTTACTCAACTTCGTACTCCACCGACCTAAATTAAGTAACAAGATGCATATGGTACTACACACCTTTTAAAGGGTGCAGCTCAACTGGTTACTTCTCATTCTTTTGATTTTCACTCCCTCCAAGACCCAGCATCTCTCTTCTCTCTCTTTCATTCTCCTTGGTTACTCCTTGCTTCTTTCTCTCTCATATATCTCAATTTCGTACTCCGCCACCATCCTAAATTACATAACATGGTGCATATTTTACACACCTCTTAAGTAGTGTACAGTAAAATTCTCCAAATGAGAAAGTACAAAAAGAGTAAAAACTCCATAACTGGAGCTTTCTCAAATCAGTGGAAGTAGGAAAAATAATTACAAATTTATAAAGATGCAAGTAAAATTGTTCTCCGGTTATGGACTCTTGGTTGGGTGTAGTAAAAATTGTCTCTAGTAGTAATGTCGAGCAATTTTCCCTAGTAAATTTGCAAAAGAATGAATTTCATTTCTCCATAACATTCAATTAAATCTTACCATCTCAATCTCATAATGAACCATAACATGTAACAATCAGGCTTCACTATTACTGAGAATGGTGCTACAATGCAACATACAGATTTGATCACACCCTCGTACAATATATTCTAAATGTACTAACATCCCCAGACAGAAGATTTATTGGGAATTTACCTTCCATTAAAGGACATGGCATTCTATCTAATTGGAGATTTTGACTAAATCTGAGACAATCTGAAAAGGGAAAAAAATTCGTGCATGAAATTCTTAAGAGCCTCAACTCCAATTTGGGTAAAGAAATGCTTGGTTTCTAGTAAAGAAATTTGATGAAGAAAAGCAAAGAAAACAAGCCTAGCAATGAGAACAGGGGGGCTTGATTGGAGCTCCCACACAAACATCTTCCCTTTCCTGTTCCCTGGTAAGAACAAGACCCAATAAGCTATCCCAGGGAAAAGTTTTGCACAATGGCCTTTTTGGCAAAGGCTTTTTTTTTAACTAAAATAATTAATAAAAGTAAAATACACATTTAATAAGATAAAATATTACATTTAAATTGTAATTATTTTGTTTTCACAATTATCAAATCAACTAAATAAATAAAAAATAAAAATAAAAAACACCAAGTATCATCCTAAATACAACCTTTTTAGTTAGACTAAAATAGTTAAATAATTAAAAAGTCAACTAAAATAGTCAAGCTCTCAAACGAATTACACATGAAGTGCATGAATTGGTAACAATAGTATGGTATAATAGCCACATATACATAACTCGATCAATATGGGTAATATGAGAAAAACAAAAATGTATTCAATTTTCATATATTTTATATATTTTTATATTATTTGTATTTAATGAATTTTTTTAAAAAATCATAAATATTTTACTTTTAAATATATCTAAGTTAAGTGAATGTAAAAAAATAAAAAATAAAATAAAAATATTTTAAAAAATTATTATTATTATTTTGGTCTGTCAAAGACCCAAACTTGGATTATTTAAATGGAATATTTATGGGCGATTTGGAGCATTGATTTTTGGTTAAATTACACGTCAGTCCTATATGATAGACTTAAATACTTATAAGTACTGTCACTTTTTTTATACACCAACAAATCTTAAAATGTTTATTTTATCTTAAATATTTTTTAAAATATTAATAGATGAGTATTTGTTTGTAAATAAATTTGATTAATAAAACTGACAGTAAATCACCCTTGATTTTTAGGGCATTAGGAAGCCAATTAATGGGCTATGTGGGCTGTACAATTTGATGGCTATTAGCTGAGGCCTTAAGAGAAAATGGTAGGATTTTTTTTTTTTTTTTTTTTTTTTGAACTCAAGTTATGGACCATATGGTTTTCTTATGAGCTAAAATTTGGGCCTTGTTTGGTTAGAGCCTATTCGGCTAAAACAGTCAATAAAAATAAAATAAATTAAAATAATCAATAAGATAAAATATCATATCTAATTTATAATCATTTTATTTTTTCTCTCACAAATATCAAATCAATTACAAAAAAATCAATTATCATTTCAAACATAACATTTTTAGTCAGACTAAAATAGTCAAAAAATTAAATAGCCAACTAAAATAACCTGTTAATCATTTCAGCTTAGTTTTGCTAGATCCTTTTAGCAGATTTTTTTTATTTGAAAAAAAATAAAATTTCTTCTTAGTCAAGAGTCCTATCAAGTTCTTGAAATTAAATTTTCAAATGAATAATTTTAGGAAAAATGGCATTTCCGTGGAGCAGTGATACAAAAATTACATTTTCATTGTAGTGCTACTCTCCTATGTGACATGGTGCAAATCCATTGCTATACTTGGTGCAACTCTTCCAGTAAAACGAAGGTGGGATCAAAAAAATATTTACAAAAAGTGAAAAAAAAATTGTAATTTTAATTATTAATATTTATAATGTTTATCATTTTTTTTGTAATCGCCCCCCCCCCCCCCAAAAAAAAAAAATCCCATTTGTAGTGAAATTATTTTGTAACTTTCTTACCTATTTGGAATTTGTCCATAATTTTATAGATACTAACACTCTTACTAAAAATCTTATTAAAAAAGTGTAAAAAATCAAATATGGATTGATTGTCAAACAAGTAATGATACTTGGACATCTAATAATAATAGGGTGAATTACACCAACGATCCCTATAGTTTGGGATTTGTGTCACTTTGATCTCTGACTTTTCAATTGTGACATATTTGACCCTGAATTTTGAATCTTGTTCCAAATAAGGACAATTGAAGATACTATTGGATTTTTCAAGGGCAAATTTGTCAATTTGATAAAATATAAATTAATTTGACAAAAATAAATGTCAAAAAATTAGTTTTGAATTTTTTAAAATTATTTCTACCTACTAAAGATAAAATTATATAAAATTGATAAATCTTTCAGACATTTATTTATTTTTTTACCAAATTAATTTTTAAAAATTAATCATGTAATTTTTATTAATTTTTATCAATTTTACATAATTTTATCCTTGGTCGGTAGAAATAATTTTTAAAAATTTTAAAATATTTTTTTGATATTTATTTTTGTCAAATTAGTTTATATTTTATCAAATTGACGATTTTGCCCTTGAAATTAAGCAATAGTATGTACAAATGTCCTTATTTGAAACAAAATTCAAAATTTAGAGCCAAATGTGTCACAATTAAAAAGTCAGAGACTAAAGTGACACGAACCCCAAGCTATAGAGACTGTTAGTATAATTTGCCCTTAATAATATTGGACGCACATATTTAGTAAAATTATTAATAATTTTTTTAATTAATGTAATATTGCTTTTATTTGAGGGTCAGGTTTGTAGATGGAAAGTTTAAAAATTGTGAGGGGTGTGCATAGACCCGTTAATCCGACTGACCCGAGACAGAAAGTGGAGTAGAATAGAAAAAAGAAAAAGTAATATTATTGTAATATTATTTTATATATATATATATATATATATTTGGTTTCAAAATATAACTTTTAAAATTCAGAGCGCTTGGAAAATAATATATTAAAAAAATTAAGAGGCCATTTGACAATAATATTTTTTCCTTTTTTGCATGGCTGTTTGGAATGAAGGCTTTATTCTTGGATTTTTAGACAAAATCTTTTTATTATATAGGCCTTTTGGACGGGAAGGTTTTTTAAACTTTGGCCTTTGAACTAAAGTAGTTTTTGGTTCATTAAAGTGGAGTAAAAGAGGAATCGAATGATTGTTCTAACAGGTGTACGTTTGATTTTTTAAAAAAATAATATAAAATAGAATTATTATTTATCATTATAAAAGAATTGTTAATTCATATGGAGGTTATAAAATATCTATTCAATTCCATCTTTATTTTAGTACATCAAATAAATCTTAAAATAGTGTTTGGTTTACTAGAATTAGAGAATGAAATAAACATTTCATTATAATGTCTAATATCATGTTTGGTTTATAAAAAAAAATAATAATAAATTACATTAATCTCTCTTAAAATTTATGACAATTACAAAAATCTCCTCTTAAGTTTATGAAATTACACTTACCTTCGTTGTCAGTCATGTCTGTCAAACTAAGCTAACAGAAAGTACATTTTTACATTTTTACCCTCAATTGTTTATTCATTTATTCATATGAAAGTCAAAAAAATGTCGACATACAATAGAAACAACTGGTGAACGTCATAATATCCAATCACGGCCACTTTTCTTCTTCCTCCAATGTTTGCCCTTTTTCAATTTGTTTCACATACAATAAATTATTATTATCATTGGAACACACATGCATAAATCCTATACTACATAAATGCATTTTTGATTTATTTGATTATGTTTTTAACATTTTGATTTATTGAACTGAAAAAGCTATTTTATCACCCCTTAAAAAAAATCAAATTAATTGACTTGTAAGCCTTAGCAAAAAAGACCTCCATAATCCAATAATTTTCATATTATTATATTTATTTGATCAACTTTAAAGTAATGTTTGGTTTACTAAAATAAAATAGAATTGAATAAAACAATCATTTTTTAATCTTCTTATGGTATGACTATTCATTACAATAGTAAATGGTGATTACATTTTTAATTCACTTTTTATCAACAAAAAAAAAAAATTTGTGAACCAAGCATCCCATTCCAACAAACCAAACACAACATTAGTTACTTATTCTTCTGAATGTTACACTAACATAATAATATAAGAACAAGTTGCAAAAAGGTTTCACTACAAAAAAACACACCTTTGGCGACTAAATTTTTAGTCGCCAAAGGTCCCATTTTAGTCGCCAAATGTCAAAATTCGACTTTCCCCGACTAAAAGTTTTAGTCGCCCATCTTGTCGCCAAAATCTGGTCGCGGATGCCTTTGGCGACTAAAAATCTGTTAGTCGCCATTTCTGTGGTCTTCAGCGACTAAAGATTTCATCGCCAATTGTCAATTTCATTTTTGGGAATTTAACCTTTGCCGACTAAACCTTTTGTCGCCAATACTTAATTTTTTATATTATTAATTTAATTAAAAACACCTTTGGCGACTAAAGGATTTAGTCGCTGAAAGTATTTTCACAAAAAAAAATTTTTCCCTTTGCTGCTGCCCAGTTTCGAACCCGTGACCACCAAGTCCCAACTTTGTCAACCTTTAGCAACACTCTCTCCCCCACTATGCCACTACAACCTCACGCGAATATTAATGCAACATATATTATTTATATACTATTTATACCGGTATTAATACAATCTATATATATAAATAATTATTTTTATTTAATGTATTTTATGTAAAAAAATAAAGTATTTATTAAAAAAAAATATGAGAGGACTTTTGGCGACTAAATGTGAATTTTAGTCGCCAATTCTGTGCCATTTGGCTACTAAATTCTGTTTTGTCGCTAAAAACTTGAATTTCCGCCCAAAAAAACTACAATCGGCGACTAAACTCATTTTTTGTCGCCAAAAGCTCGAATTTTGCCGACTAAAATCAATTTTAGTCGCCACTTGTCCAGGTTTTAGCTACTAAAATTTTTTTTGTCGGTAAAACACCCATATTCGGCGACTAAAGTTTTTTTTAGTCGCCAAAACCTATAGATTTCGCGACTAAATGGTTTTTAGTCGCCAAAAACCGTGCCTTTAGCTACTAAAATTGTTTCAGTCGCTAGAACTACTATATTCGGCGACTAAACCGACTTTTAGTCGGCAAAAGTGCTTAGGTTTGGCGACAAAACTGACTTTAGTCGCCATTTCTACGACTTTTAGCGACGAAAATGCTTTTTTTAGTCGCCAATTGTGCATTTTCTTGTAGTGTTTCTATCATTTAATTAACCTATTCAAAATTTTATTAAAGAAGTTAATGTATAATCTAAAATCAATCCTTATATAGTAGGGTGATGTGACACAAAAGTGTAGTAGTGCATATAGTTACCCCAAAAAAATGTATATGTAAATATTATATGTGTATTTTACCTCCAACTCACAAAAATATACTCCGTACTTTGACTGTTAAAGGGTAAATGTGGCATTTTAGAAAATAAATTGCTGAGTTCAGCAAGTTTAGTTAATGCTGGTAACGGATAATATACTTTTGGGGGAATTTGTAATCTGTCAGTGAACCAGGGGGAGGTTAGTGTAATTTCAAAAATCTGAGAGGAGGTTTATGTAATTGTCAGAAAGCTGAAGGGAGATTTATAATTTCAAAAATATGTCTACTAGCTGTATGCTCTATTAGTGCTTCTACAAACAAAGAACATAACTCTCTCTCTCTCTCTCTCTCTCTCTCATGGCTTCTATTTTTGTTGTGCTGTTGATCTTCTTTACCCTCTTTGCAGCCATAGAAGCTCAAAAAAAAGACCTCCAATGTAATAAGATTGGGTTCTTCTCTGTCCCCCATCAGCAAACCCAATTCATGGCTCTCACCTTCAGGCCTTTTCGCATTCGGTTTCTACCCAGAAAAGAATGGATTTGCAGTAGGAATATGGATAATTGGCCACCCAAACAACACTGTTGTCTGGACTGCAAATCGAGACTACCCACCCGTGTCCTCAAACTCCACAATTGAGTTTACCAGAGATGGTAGGCCCATTCTGAACCATACCCAGCAAGGCACAGAGTTGGATATGGCTGATTTCAATGCCGACAGTCGTGTTGTCTCTGCTTCAATGCTCGACTCTGGCAATTTTGTGTTGTACGAGAACGATTCTTCTGTTTTTTGGCAAAGCTTTGATTCCCCAACTGACACTATATTAGGAAACCAAATTCTGCTCCATTATTTCAAGTGTGTCGAGCTCATCAGACCACTCAAGTGGCCGTTATTGTCTTCAAATGCAGGGTGATCATGGAAATCTCGTGGCCTACCCCGTAAGCAGTACTGACTCTAATATTGATGCTTACTGGGCCACTGATACTTCAGATCCAGAAATGGTTTCGGAGTTGAACTTGAATCTCAATTTTAACGGTGTTTTCTTCGAGTCCGGATCCTCTCCAGCGGGAATTTTGGTCCGGCCCTCCGGGCGACGGTGCAGATGAAGCCACATGGCTCTACAATAAATGCATAGTTCAGATTTGTTTCTTTAAAAAAAAAATTCGAAACATACCACACTCAATCACTTCCTTTTCTCTGACCCTTCTCTCTCTCCCTCCTGCACGCACACATCCCACCACACTCTCTCTCTCTTCTAATAAAAATTTAAAAAATTATTTTAATCTTTTTTATTTTATTTTCATAATATATAATTTTTAATATAAAATTTAAATTTTATAACATTAATATCATTAAAAATATACCTTTAAAATGAGATTAATATTAAATATATTTAATAAAAATTTAAAATAAATAAAAATTAATTACGATGTTTAGTTATGTTTTCAAATTATTATTATTTTAATTTAATTTTATTAACCAAACGGATTTATAATTTTTTGTAAACGAAATAAAAAAATTCTATATTTGATTTACACCTATGCATAGATTGAATGACGATTATTTTCATATATGTAAAATAAAAAATTTACAAAAAAATTTTTATATTTGATTTACACCTATGCATAGATTGATTTACATTTAAAATTTTTATATTTGATTTACACCTATGCATAGATTGATACATTTTTTTATATTTGATTTACATTTAAATTTTTTATATTTGATTTATATTTGAAGATTATTTTTATATTTTTTATATTTGATTTACATTTAAATTTTTTGTAAATTTTTTATTTTACATATATGAAAATAATCTTCATTCAATCTATGCATAGGTGCAAATCAAATATAGAATTTTTTTATTTCGTTTACAAAAAATTATAAATCCGTTTAGTTAATAAAATTAAATTAAAATAATAATAATTTGAAAACATAACTAAACATCGTAATTAGTTTTTATTTATTTTAAATTTTTATTAAATATATTTAATATTAATCTCATTTTAAAGGTATATTTTTAATGATATTAATGTTATAAAATTTAAATTTTATATTAAAAATTATATATTATGAAAATAAAATAAAAAGATTAAAATAATTTTTTTAATTTTTTATTAGAAGAGAGAGAGAGTGTGGTGGGATGTGTGCGTGCAGGAGGGAGAGAGAGAAGGGTCAGAGAAAAGGAAATTATTGAGTGTGGTATGTTTTGAATTTTTTTTTTAAAGAAACAAATCTGAACCATGTATTATTGTAGAGCCACGTGGCTTCATCTGCACCGTCGCCCGGAGGACCGGACCAAAATTCCCGCTGGAGAGGATCCGGACTCGTTTTCTTCCTGAGTCCGGATCCTCTCCAGCCCAAGCCTCCGGCCATTCCTCCTGTCAAAGGCCAGGATTTGGCCACGTCAGCAGGGCTGGATCATACGGCTCAGATCAAGTCTGGTTTTAAAAAAAAAAAAAAAATTGAATTTCTTTGCATTCATCACAGCCACAAAGCTTCATTCCGACGGCCAAATCTGAGCAAAGAGAGCTCTCTGGATTCAAAGTTTCATTCCGACGTCACCCCTAACAAAATCCAAAGTTTCAGAGATTTAAAAATCTGCAAATCTTTTCTTTGAATCATAGATTAAAATCATGATTTAAAAAATCTGGGTTTGTTTAAAAGTTAAAATCCCAGATTCAAAGAAAAAGCTAAAATCTGGACTTGATTTTAACAGCTTTTAAAATCATAAAATGTTAAAATCATGAAGTCACAAATTTGAAGAGTTATTGAAGAAGAATGGGGTAGGGTGGAGAGTAATTGATTTGTGCATGGATTTTGCTCTGAAAAAATTCAGATCTAGATGAAGAATGGGGGAGGGTGGTGTTGGATCGGCCGAAGCTAGTAAGGGTGGAGGTGGGAGAGAGGAGTCCGGCGGGTCGCGGTGGTGCGTGAGGGTCGCCGAAGGGTTTGGAAAAACTGAAAACCCAAATTTGCCATGAATGTGAGAGGGAAAGAAGAGTCAAAGCACTTGTGAGTGAACACAGGAACTGTCCAAAGCTTCTTGAAATTCAATTTTTCTTTTTCTTTTTTTTCTTTTTTTTTTTTATTTAGCTAATCTGAGCCTTAGAGATGATGATGATGAAGATAGAGAGTGAAGTCTATGGAGCAAGGACTGAGAGAGTGTCGCCATGGATGGATAGAGAGAGAGAGAGAGAGAGAGAGAGAGAATGAAGAAATTCAAAAAAAAAAAATTTTAAAACCAAACTTCATCTGATCCATAGGATCCAACCCGGATGACGTGGCAAAATCCTGGCCCTTGGCCGGAGGAAGGGCAGGAGGCTTTGGCTGGAGAGGATCCGGACTCTTTCTTCCTAGGTGAAAATATTTCCAATACACAACGTACTTTGGCGGACAGTTAGAGATAATGAAAATTTTGTCATGAAAATGATCATGAAAAATTTGTGATCTTTAGATTATCTTGAATAGTGTGTGATGCTTTATTATAAGTGTAATCCAAAGGTCATAAATTTTTTATGACCATTTTTATGAAAGACTTTTCATAATACCTAGCATTGTTGAAAAGAGAAATGTTAGAGATCATGAAAATTTTGTCATGAAAATGATCATGAAAAATTTGTGACTTTTAGATTATCTTGAATAATGTGTGGTGCTTTATTGTAAGTGTAATCCAAATGTCACAAATTTTTCATAACTATTTTCATGAAAGACTTTTCATGATACCTATTATTATTGTCTCAAAAATTATCTGATTACGTTGAAACAAACACATGGCGATTCCTCTAACCAATATAATGTGGGACTTCAATAACTCAGCCGACAATAGATGACCCAAACCATGTCGGATTATCATTAAAAAAACAAAAATGTTAGAGGTTCCAAAAATTCTACTAAAAATTTTACCAAATATCTCACATAGGTGTGGGATCTACATGGAACCCACATTGTGTGGGTCCCACATCCATGTGAGACATTTGGTAAAACATTTAGGGTCTCTAGCATTACTCTTAAAAAATAAAAAAATAAAAAAAATTAAAAAAAACATGTATATCCAAGCCACATGTATGTCTAATGAATTAATCTCAACCATGCAATTTAACACCTGTATATTGAAATTTTGTCTGCTTGTTACAATAAACACGTTGTAAAACACTTGCCAACCGAATAAATCAATCTCAACAATCCAACCAAACCACGTGTATCTTCATTTTTGTCCAAGTATCACAAAAATGAAAATATTATATATATCAAATTTTTTACTAAACAAATGGTTAATATTTCATATGACTGAGGAGTTCATAAAATTATGAATCCTACACACATATGCATGTGAAACATTTGATCATTTGTTTAGTAAAAAATTTAGTATCCTAATATTACACACAAAGAATAGATCTAACAAATTAAACCCTGACAAGCCAACTGAAAAGCATGTCCTTTGGAGTCGCTCCAACTTTTTGGCAACAATAAAGTAGATCCTCAACGACTTGAAAAAAGGCATAAAAACCAATAATTAACAAAGCACGTGGAAGTATTCTCACGAAGGTACCAAGAAAATTACGAAGAAAAATGTTTTGACGTTTTAATTTGTGAACTCTAATAGTTTTAATGTGTATGTAAGTTTTATTTGATTTGAAGTTTAGATTTTTTTTTCTTTTTTGATTTTTCATCTCATTAGAACTCTAATTTTAGAGGAATGTATCATTGTTAAATCATCAATTACTCCGTCATCATGTTAAAATCCTAAAATAGAAAGGCTTAACGTTCTTGACAACAACTGCACTCAACGAAGATTGCCGAATAAAAACAGACAAAACTCACATAGACGACAATGTTATCCAAAAATATCATCCATATCATTTCGATTGTTACTTTTCTTGATTAATTCTTACTGGTGTAAGCCCTAGCTTTCAGTTTCGAAACTAATATGCAATACAGTACCATGCTTGAGAACTTTTGTGTGATTCATTACAGACATTCCATGCAAAAACCCAGGTCACACCCCCCAAAAACTATAAAAACTATGTATATATTATACTAGTAATGGTAAGATAATTTCAAAAAATGAGAAGTTACATTATATGTGTATCAGGTCCCCAAATTTTGAATCTAAGATCCGTCATTGTTTATATCCTCATAATCTGGATTTCTGACCTAGAATATTCTCAGTCTCTCTTACCATCATTTTAATAGTTTGCCTAATCAGAAATTATAGTAACACCTTTATTTCCAAACAAGCATATAAATAAAGACGTACATATAACAATTAGGCATTATTTTCGACTTTCTCCTAAAATAAGCTGCCAACATGTTCAAGAAGCACCTGTGAGTGGCTGGCATCACTATCCCTCTCCACAATTACCGACGTTGCCGACTGAACCGTCGAAGCAACAGTCGAAGCACCGGACGAGACCATCCTCGAGAGCGAACGAAATGACGCCAGAACAACTCGTTGGCCCGGCCCAGCCCCGGCACAACTCCATCAGGTTTCCAGCCATCATTGCTCATCTCCAGAGCCACCACCACCAGCACCACCGCCAAAAAGAAGAGAATACAGAAATAAAAAGCTTCTGATTCTCCAAACTCTGACTAACACTGATCATAACCGCAAATTGGTGCCTTTAAATGCAGATAACAACACTACAAAGTCACAAATGGCAACAAATCACAATTCACAGGTGTGTCCATCAACTGCAAACAGCAAAACAATATCTGAATTTGGAAAACCCCCAGAGCCCTCGAACAAACTTCCGAATCAGAACAAAAAAAACGCTTCCGATTCCCTGTCCTGTTCTACTTCAAAAATAAATAATAAATAAAAAATAAATAATAAATAAAAAATTTCGCGAGGTGAAAGTAAATCCAAAAGTGCTTCCGAAAATCAATCAAAAACCACAAAATTTTCAAACGTATAGTATATACGAAAGCAAGCTAAAATCAAACGAAAAGAAAATTATTACAAATTTGAACAAATTTCCGGGCAAATAATTGGAAATAAAATAATGGTTTGAATTAAAAAATTAAAGATTCATAGGCAAAAATGTGTATATATTGATACAAAAATGATTGAGGCCTCAAATTTTTTGGCTCAAATTTGGCTCGAATTTGATTTTTTTTTTTTTTTTTTTTTTTTTTTGCTGGGTTGATACTTTGCTTGTTGTTATTATTATTATTTTTATTATTTTTTTGTGCAATGTATTAGCCTAGAAAAATCAAAAAAGAAAAAAAAAAAAAAAAAATGCCATTCGAGGCAATTTCGCGCCTCAGTTTCGAGGCCTCAATCAGCCCTCATATTGATAACATATTGGGAAGATGTACAGATACTGTCACGACTCAAACCTGTCCCTAAAAGTTTGGTCCATGACCGGCCTGTACATAGGCCTTAAAACAAAATTTTAGAATAATATTTAACCACATACGGGGCCTTAAGCGAAAGCAATATCAATAAAGGACAACATCCATTGAGCTTGTGCATACATGATGGCTTAATTAGATTTAAGCGTTTAAATACATTCCCAGAGTTACATATACAATCACAGAATTTATATAGATCTCACACACACTTACATAAGACTTAATAATTAATGTGACTCCCATCACAAATTAAGGCCTCCACACGGAAACATACCCCAGGTGACTTGGCAGACAGGCTAACCTCAGTACCACTCTAGTGTCAATCTTCGATGGCTCACCTACAAAAATATACATAAAACGAAATGAGTAAGGCTCAGTGAATAATAGCAATGTAAGGAGGTGAGTTAAACGAGTATAGACTTAAAGAATGTAAATATGCATATCAATCGTACACAGATCTTATTCATAATCATATTTTAAAACGGCCTGAGGTCCACATGTAAGACAAAACGGCCTTAGGCCCATATATAATACAGAACGGCCTCGGGCCCATATATGGTACAGAACGGCTTTAAGCCCTGATATGATACAGATCGGCTTTGAGCCCAGATATGATACAGATCGGCTTTAAGCCCAGATATAATACAAATCGGCTTTAAGCCCAGATATTATGCAGAGCGGCCTCGGGCCCAACAGATTATACAAAGTGGCCTCAGGCCCAATACTAGCAAAGTAGAATAATCCCAGATTCATAAGAATACCATTACTCAATAGTGCACATAGATTTTCTCATAGTTTATTACAAGTCGACATAGTTGTCTTGCGAATAATAGAACATTAATAATAACTATTAACAGAAGGCAAAAGTATCACCATATTAATAGGGACAGAACAATTCACACCATAACAGCATTGGGCCCACTTTTATACAGAATGACCTTAGGTCCATGTCAATGCCACCGTTTCATCATGTTCATCAATTCAGTCAGAGCACAATATCAGTAGTATATGTTATTCTCAACAACCATATATAAATCATAAGCACGAGAAGTAAGCATAGCATATCGTTACACTAATATTACTCACAGTGATCGGCTTCCAGTAGTAATGGGACGATATCCTCGTCTCGACCTACAAGCACAGTACACAACACATAATATGAGATCATAATCAATCCTTTACTTATTCTCTTTGATCATTTGATCAATTAGTCATGGTGGTATCAAGCTCATTATTCCTTAATAAGTTATAATCCATGTCTCAGAAAATAAGAGGAATCGATGGAAAATGGGTTAAGCGAAGAAACGGCACAAACCGGTAAACAGAAAGTGAACAATCGTCACTAATTTTGACATAACTATTTCTGTACTTAGAATTTGGGAGTGAGACCACCACCATTGGAAACTAGACTTCCGGGGCTTGATTTTTGTAACGCCCTCAAAATGATACAAAATTCCCACATCCAGTCTTTCCATAAACATGATAGATAGTTTACATTTCCATACAAACATCAAAGTTAATATTACAAAAGTGTATTTCATATTAATTACAAATGTTTACAAAAATAATAGAATGCCTTGCAGGCTTACATCTTTCCAAGTTATTACTTGATCAATCAAAAGAAGAGTTTTAACTCTTTTACAGGTAAAGCCCTCGGCTTGCATCTACATATAATCAACAAAATAAATAACAAAGCAGAGTCTTCAACTCCGAAGACCTCCCAAGTAAAGATCTTGAACTTGGCACGTCTCCTGTACCTGAAAATTGTGTCCCAAGTAGGGTGAGCCAAAGCCCAGTAGAAATATACTAAACCCAATATGATAAATAACTAAAACATTATCACACCCTTCTCATAGCCCGACAACAAACATCCATGCTACCATCTACTTCCCTTATTTGCCCAGATCAGTTCCTAATCATGGTTCAATATCTAACTAGACAATTTAAGTAAGACTACCACTCGACTTGTTAACTCTTCCGTTAGCCATGATTCAAAATGAGACTACATCTCACGTAACTAACACTTCACTTTATAAGGTCTCGGGACTTTCACCCCGGACGCCTTGGTGTAGACACCCCATTTTTGACCGACCTTAAGGCTCAGACGTCACTGATTGAGCGCTCGGTGATGTTGCATATCGTGCTCGTTCAGAAGTCTCAAAGTCGCGGCCGTGAGCCCTGCCTCCGGACTTCCGAACCCTCTTCTGTACCTTGTCTCGGTTTGCGAACCAGACTCGGTTTTCTCAGTTTCTTTTCCTGAGGGGAGGGAGAGGTCTCGTAGACCATCTCTCAGTGGCCGTAGGCCATTTTGCCCATTTCGGAGCCCGGTTCCCGGTTTTCGGAGCCGTCAGGCCGTGTGCCTCGGTTCGGGACCGTCTAACCATCTCCGATTCCTCCGGGTTTTGGCATACATCTTATTTACTCCCTTTTGAGGGACACTGGGGTCTGAGAGACCCACTTCGAGGCCGAATGCCACTTTCGATGCTTAACAGCCTTTTTCGGGACCCCGAACTGCGTGTTTTGGCCCCCGAGCATTCGTTTTGCATTGGTTTTCGTTCATTTTTGGCAGGTACCTTTGTTTTATCACCAGGAAGGTCACTGAAGGGTGGAAGGCCAGCAATTATCTCAGCAATCAGTAATGCTCCTCCGGCGCCCTCCGACGCCCGTTTTTCTCACTTCCAGGCCAATGTTGACCACCCTAGGAGCATTTTCTTCAAGCCCAAACCACATATTTGTGTTGTACACACATGGGAGGACCCTAAAAGTCCATGGCCGGCCAGTAATTGTTATTGACCCTTTTGAACCCCTCTTTAAAATGGCCTATTCTCTCTCTCCTGTTTTAGAGTTGCCAAATTTGAACCACAGGGTTGTGTTGAGAAGACCTGGGAGGACACCTTTCTCCTATGGCCGGCCATTAATTCTTCTGGACCATTTTACCCCTTGGCCGGCCGGCCATAGGGGGTGGCCGGCCGGCCACCTGCAACCAAAATAGCAGGTCGGCCATGCTCCTTGGGAGGAGTGCCTTACAGCTGTGTAACTTTTTCCCCCAAAAGATCTGATTTCGGGGGACTTTTGAGGGACAAGGGAACTTAATCCCAAGCCTCTACACATTTTTCCCTCACTTGCTCCTCCTTCCTGGCATCCATACAACAGCTTTGGCTCTCTTTGAAGGGTTAGAAAACTTACCCCAAGCATACACACTCATATCCATCTCTATCTCTCTCATTTCTCTCAAGTTTGGTGCCATTTCTCCATCACTATCAAGCACCACCACCACCACTCCATTTCCAGCATCAAGGGGAGCTTTTCAGAGGCTTAGAAGCAACATTCCTCAAGCCAAGAGGTAGAAAAGACTTGTCTACAAGGGTAAGTTCTCATTCCCCTCTTTTGTAGCATTTTTTTACACCAATTTATTAGCCTATTTTCTTATTTTTTTGGGCTCCGACCCTAACTGAAACTAGGCCTTTTTTGAGCCATTCTTCATGTTTGATCAAGGGCTCAACCCTGTTTGAGCCCTCCATTTGGTACTTGCTTCAATAATATCTTGTATGCCATTATTTTGCATGAGATTTCTAGCCTATGTGTGATCTTTATTCGAGCATAATGTAAACTGTAAGAGGGCCTATTTTGAGCCCCTCTTCAACATTGAAGAAGGGATCAACCCTTTTTGGGCCCCCTATCTTGCACTTGCTTCATAATCTCTCCTATTTACCGTAAATTTGCATGATTTGTTTGGCCTATATGTAAATTGTTTTGGAGCATGTCATGAACTGTGAGTAGGCTTATTTTGAATCCCTCTACAACATTGTAGAAGGGATCAACCTTGTTTGGGGCCTCCATGTTATACTTACCAATATACCCCCCTTTGGCCCCCATTTTTGCATGTTCTTTAGGCTTATCTAGCTTCTGTTTTCGGCCATGATCAGAACTGAAAATGGTCATATTTTGACCTTCTTGGCATGTCTCCTTAAGGGTCCTTTCTTGTTTGATGTATATTTGGTCTACTTCATGTTATACCCTCTTGTGGCCTATTTCTTGCATTGCAATTTTGGCATGTTTGTATACTGATCTGAGGCTTGTAATCTACTCTAAATGTTCATATTTTTGGTCCCTCTTCAGTATTGTAGAAGGGTATTTTGTTGTTTGGGCTTTGCATTTACCATCTACTTCAATACCCCTCTCTTGGCCCCCATTTTTGTGTGCCATGCTAGCCTTACTTGTGATTGCTATTTGGCCTTGATTTGTACTGGAAAATGCTTGTTTTGGGGCTGCCTTGCTACTGTATTTTCATTCCATGTCCATATTGTGCATGCATTGCATAGCTATAGGCCATTTCGGGTGCCTAAATCCGCATTTCAGGACCATTCCTTGCATTTGGTGTAATTTTGCCATCTTTCGGGACTGTTTTCCCCCATATTTCAGTGCTGAAATTCCATTGGCATGTTTGCATATCATTTTCTATGTCATTTCATGCCTTAATGCCATCTCCTCGGTTTGCGTGCCCGTGTGCACGCATTTCGAGGCACTTCATTTTCATCCGATGGCCTCCTATGTGAGTGTGGTTGAGGCTCATTCATGTTGGTGTAAGCCCATCATTGCATTGCGTATGCCATTTCACCCATAGCATTGTGTATGCCCGGTTATATATTACCTCGTATAGCGTGTATGCCATTCCATGACATTGTGTATGTTAAGGTTGCATATTAGCTACATTTCATGCATATCATGCATATCGCATCATGTTCGGGATAGGAGTTAGCCCGGGCACGGGAAACGAGGTACGTTCCGTACTCCGAGTGACGGAACGGGTCTCAATTCCCAAGTCACCGACGCTCCGGATTATCCATGATGGAGTTAGGTTTTGTTGTAGCATTCATATGCATTCATCCTATATTGAGTTATGCAATTCGACTCCTCGGCTATCATGCATCGATATGCGTGATTGGTGGCACGAGGATCGAGGCATGCATATATTTGTGAAATACATTGCTATGCCCCTTTCCTGCTCTCTGTTACAGCAAAATAGAGAATCAGCAACTTTTCAGAGTCTGGCACGCCTTTCGAGAAACATTGCAAAACAGAGGGCTAATTGGGGCATCCCAGTGGATTTCCGCGCAAAGCAGCCCAAACTTGCAGCATTCATCAGAATCAAGGCATCCCCTGGCTTGCATGCCAGTTTACAGTTTTTCTTAGTTAATTTGTTAATTAATTAGGGATCTGTAATATTCGGACTGTAATATTCTTTTATTCGGGACTGTATTATTATTTTATTCGGACCCTCTGCGCGAGGGCATAATTGTAATAAGTGTGGGTGAGTGTGATGTATGTCTTCCAACCCCACGTCTTTCTCCCTTTTATTTACCTGCTTATGATGGTTAGATATAGGGCATATTTCAATTAGCATATAGTATGACAGCATGTTTGCATCATTCATCTGTTTTGCATGCACCGGGCTCGGCGCATCATACAAACTGCATTTGTATTTCAATTCCAAATTGAATACATGATAGCTGTTGCATTCCACATGCCATGTTTAGAATAGCCGAGCCTACTATAGTCGCATTATTGCATGTGTTGCATTAGGCATTTCTGTATAGTTAGGATCATGCATGATTTCTAATTAGCTTCTGTTTTGGCTTGGAGTACTCGGTGAGTTTTATGCTTTAGCATCCTTGCATGCGTGTGAGTGCTGCCATGAATAGCATGCTTACCATGAGGCTATATGCTTATGTGATATAACTGCCTGAATGCCTGTGGGTGGAGGCTGTGTTACTTGAATTGGGACAATTCATTGATTGTTTGTTTTAAGCCCACTAGATAGTGGCAAAATCATGTTTTTTTAAGCCCACCTGTGGGTGGCAAATCCACGTCTTAGCCTACCTGCGGGTAGCACCATCAAACCACTTTTCATAAACAAACATGAAATGTTTTGTTCCAATTCAGGCGACCTGGTCTATACTTGTATGCTGTGCGCATCACATAGTAACCTAGGCTAATAACCGGAATAAGAACACACAATGTTTTCAAAAACAGATATCATGGTTAGTAGAGGCCGGTCTTTGACCGGGCGAGCGGGGGTGCTCACGAAGTGACCTTCCCCAATCGTACCCAAGTTCCCGAGCCGAGGCAACTTTGGTGATGACGGACACGTGGCCTTTGGCACCGAGTCAGGGTTTTCTAAATTTCCCATTAAAAAACATTTAGGTGGCGACTTTGTATCTGGCGAAGCAGTCCATGTTTGGCACTTCTTTCAAAAAAATCTGTTTTCTCAAAACGATTTGCCAGATTTGGACTCTTCGGTTCAAGATTAAGAACCGTGACACGAATCGAGTCCGAGCTGTAGCGAGGTCCCCCGCGGGCTTGTTACACTTGGCCAACTTAATTATCTATGGAGTACATTCCCCAACTCCTCCCAAATAATGATACATATACAATGTATTTAAACATATAACCACCTATGGAGTACATCCCCTATCTTCTCCCAAACATAGATGCATAAACAATGTGTTAAAGTATAAGAACACACGTGTGGAGTACATAAATAATGTGTTAAAAGTATATGAACGCATATGGAGTACATCCCACATCTCCTCCCAAACAAGTTACATACATAATGTGTTAAAGTATATGAACACATATGTGTGTGGAGTACATCCCCTATCTCCTCTCACACACTGAAGTACATCCCCTATCTCCTCCCAAACAAGATACATATATAATGTATTTAAGCACTTTATCACATACCATGATCAATCAATACACATATTTGCTGTATTATTCCAACCATCACATTCAATGACATAACATGTTCGATTAGTTTCAGTTTTCCCTAATCAACATACAGTGTCTACAACAATCAAGATTATCCTCCACCGATAGCCCAAAGCAGTTATCTCTAAACAGATAATAAATTCATCAACAGATAAAATATCGACAATCTCATAGGTAAGTGATTAAATTATCCAACTACACCATTTACGCCCACAATTTCCCAATTTCATTATTCTCAACTCAATTTCACATTTTCCCAAATTTATTATTCAAATTAATTATTCAACATAAATAGGGCATTTTCCCATTTTTCTTAATATCAACCCTAAGGTTCAATTTCAACAATTTGACAACAATAATTCCATCTTCCAAGGTCTCTCATACACATAGAGTTTAACATTTGAAAACCCCCTTTTTATAACCAACAAACAAACCCTAACTTTCCCAAAATTACCCAACATTACTAACTAATCAAAATGACTAATATTTATGTCAAAACTCATAAGAATGAGTAGATCATCCCTACCTCAAAGTTAGGAGCTCAAAGGAGATGAGGAGAAAAACCAAAGATGCTCCAAATGCGAGATTCTTCGGATCAAAGTGAAGCCACCCCAAGCACAACCTTTCTTACAAAGGGACTAGGCTAGAAACACACTAGAAGTAGATCAATCCCTAGAGAGAATGTAAGTGTAGAGAGAAAAGGAGCTAAATCTAGGGTTTTGAAATCACAAGGGATGAAAAAGTGAAGTGTAATCCCGCTGCTGACTACTGATATAACACAGGCTCGCTCGAGCGAAGGATTGGTTGCTCGAGCGACCAGACACAAAGAAAACCTCGCTCGAGCGAAGAAAGTCTCGCTCGAGCCAACAATGCAAGGCTTTAGGTCTGCAACTAGAAGCACGCTCGAGCGAAGAAAAGCTTGCTCGAGCGAAGAACTCCAAAACAAAGTCCTCGCTCGCTGGAGCGAAGGAAAGCTCGCTCGAGCCAAGGATTGCAACTCTCAAGTCTAAACCCAGACGCAGAAGCACGCTCGAGCGAAGGACTTCTCGTTCGAGCCACCAGACACAACACCCAACTCTTGCTCGAGCAAAGGTACCCTGGCTCGAGCAAAGGATCTAAAACAAGGGGCTCGCTCGAGCGACAAAAGCCTCGCTCGAGCGAAGAACCAAAATTCTAGGTAGCAACACTTGGTTTAAAAATTCACCCAACCTGTTACAAACCTGCCCAACACATCCTAAAACTCATATACAAAGAATCGAAGGACGGAAACAAGATACAACAACAACTAACACCCACGGAACCAAGTCCAGGTTACAATAATCAATGGAGGGAAAACCGGATCGCTATAATTTTAGGCTCAAGAATCACTCAAAACGGAGTCCGGATGCAAAAGATATGCCTATTTGAAGTTACCAGGTATAAGCTGAAACAGGGTTGGCCGCACGTGCGCCCAATTGGACCGCTCGTGCGGCCCAAATCCGCTCGAGCGGAAAAACCGGCCGCTCGAGCGCCCAAAGAGCAGAATGAAAACCTCATTTTTTCTTCATGTTTCGCTCGTGCGGTGCCCGTGGTCGCTCGTGCGGTCTGGGCAAAATCAGAGAGTCCGAAAATGGTTTTTGCTCCAACACTTGGTCTTTCCATTTTTTAAGCTTGGTTTCTAACATAAAACACTCAAAACATGTCAAATTGCCCCATAACATGATAAACTAACATCAACCAAGTGTAATTTCATTTCAAACAAATCAATCTTTGCCTTAAAGTTCAAGACTAATGCTTAATCTTTTATGATCTCCAAGGTTCTTAAAACACACCCCCACAAACCCACAAATTCACTTGATTCTTACATAATCTAAAGTTCATTTCATGATATCCATGAGCTTGAGCTTCACTCATAAACAAAATTAGAGAACTCAACTTCTAATTTCTCAAATTAGCTCAAGCAAAGACATACATAAAACCTTAACCCCAAATGGGTTTAAATCTTCCAAGATCTTATGATTTAACCAAATTGATAGTTTAAATACAAGGTTTCAAGCTAGATTATCATACCTAGCTCAATCTTTGTCTATCTCTTAGCTTCCTTCAATTTCCCCCAAGTTTCCATGAGTGATCTTCTTTCTTTTTCTTCAATTCCCTTCAATCATTTTCAAAGCCACCACGGATGTTTGAGAAGATTTGTCTCTCTTCTTTCTCTCCCTTTCACGGTTTCCTCTCCCTCTTCTTTAGATATTTTTAGGCTCCCAAAAGATGAGTTCAACAACTCAAAGGCACATCTATATATATATAAATATACACACACATAGGCTTAACACAATAGGGAGAGCCAAACGCGGCCTTACGAATCGCACGAAATCAAATTTCAATTAAACTTCCTAGGTGACTCTAAAAATTGTGTTGATTATAAATATGTCATCTGTTCTGATTTCTGAAGCCTCTAAGGCCTTCAATTTGCAGTACCAAGTTAACCACCCAAACGTACATTAACGAATCAGACAAACTAGATTTCAAATTAATTCTCCCAAATAGTTCTAAAAATTCTCATGAACATACCCAAGTACTCAATTTTGATTTCTGAACCTGTAAAGGTCGGTAATTTCAATTCTAAAGTCGTGACTCAACAGATAATTTCTCGATTTGAACAGATATCATTAAATTAAAATACATTAACCTACAAGGACGTAAAAGTAATTTCAGATACGGATTTTTGGGGTCGTTATGGATACAGAGAGAGAAAGAGAGAGTTGAGTTGAGGTAGTGAGGAAGAGTTGAGATGGTGAAAGACTCCGTTTTTAATATATTGTAGTAGAGCTGCAAACAAATCGATTGTTCATCAACTGTTTGCGCTTGGCTGGTTAAAATTATTTGAATTTGATTTTTACGCTTGTTTATTAATTGAGCTGAGTTTAATTAGTCTTAAATTGAGTTAGATGACATTCATGAACATAAAAATAAATAAATAAATATTTATTTTTTAATAATTTATTTTGTTTTTTTATTTATGTTTAGTATTTGTGTAAATTTATATTAGTTGATAAAATTTATTATTAATATAAGTATTTTTGTATATTTTGCTCATAATTTTATATTTTTTTTATCTTTATAAGTAAATTAATTTAATTTTTTTTTCGAGTTTGAACTAGAACTTGTTTATATAATCGAGCAAACTCAATAATTTAAACTCGACTTGAACTCAACTTGAGTTTGAACTCAACTAATTCTTAATAAATAAGTTTGAACACTAAAAAATTCGATTTGGCTCAACTCATTTGCAACCCTATATCCAAGAGACCTAGTTGGAAGATATTGTTTTGATTTGTAAACAAATTTCATTTTGATGATTTAAATTATTGAGAGATTTATTAAAAATATTCTTTTAAGTACTTGTATCTCAATTAATTTATAAAATGTTCTTATATTTTAATAAGCCTTATTATTTTGAATATTTAATCCACCAAATTATAATTCTCATATTTAAGGTAATTTATGAACAATTTTACCCTTACATATATTTTTTAAATCCTTAGCAACTAGTTGTGCACTATTTTAGACTATTTTGAATATTTCATGATGTAAACATTCACATTAAATAAATTTGACAGTATGCATGTTCACATTAACAGTATCATGGAATATTTACATTGTCAATATGAACATAAATGAGCGCTTCACCCTATTATTATTAAGAATATTTTGATAATTGTGTTACCCAAAAGACTTATTATAACATAAGAAAATAATATGGATTAAGATGTTGTTTAGAATGATCTAAATAAGTATACTTTTTGACTTTTTTACGAAAAGATGTGTAAAAAAGTAGAGAGGTGATGTGACCTAAATAAGTGCACTTATTTAGTTTACAAAAATGTTAGAGACCCTAAAAGTTATATCAAAATGTCTCATATGAGTGTGAGGCCTACACAATGTGGATCTCATATGGGTCCCACACTCATGTGAGATATTTAGTAGAATTTTTGATAATTTTTTTTTTAAGTCTCTAGCATTACTCGTTAGTTTATGCCAAATAGTGCCTAAGTGGAACATAAGTAAGTGAAAAGAGATTTATGAATAAATACCCATTTATTATATCAAATTTTTTATGTATATTATTTATAAAAAGAAAATTACCTATTCATTTTATTGTGTTGGTTTAAAAAACATAATAGACGGTCTATTTTTAAAACACATTTATCGATGATTTATTTTAAAAATGTATTTCTTATTTTTATTATGATAAACTTAATAAATTAAATAAGTAAATACCGAATTGAATTAATTTTTTTTAGCGAATGACATGCTAGAAATGTTTAACAAAATAAACTATTATTCTATGTATCCTGTGAGTTGTTGAAGAGAGACGTCGAATTAGTCTGGATGATGTTTGAGGGCAATGTGGTGTGTATGTCGACGTTGTGAGGTGGCTAAACGGGTGTGGGCAGAGAGCCTTATTTTTTCTTGGGTTAATTACACTAATAGTCCCTATAGTTTGGGACTTATGTCACTTTGATCTCCGACTTTTCAATTGTGACATATTTGACCCTAAATTTTGAATCTTGTTCCAAATGAGGACAATTGAAAATATTATTAGATTTTTCAAGGATAAAATCGTCAATTTGATAAAATATAAACTAATTTGACAAAAATAAATGTCAAAAAATATTTTTAATTTTTTAAAATTATTTTTATCCACCAATGATAAAATTATGTAAAATTAATAAAAATTACGTAATTAATTTTTTAAAATTAATTTTACATGATCATCATCCAAACAGATAATAAAAATTAATTTGGTAAAAAAAAATAAATGTCTAAAAGATTTATCAATTTTACATAATTTTATTTTTAGTAGGTAGAAATAATTTTTAAAAATTCAAAAATATTTGTTTGACATTTATTTTTGTCAAATTAGTTTATATTTTATCAAATTGACAATTTTACCCTTGAAAAATCTAATTATATATTCAATTGTCCTTATTTGGAACAAGATTCAAAATTCATGGTCAAATGTGTCACAATTGAAAAGTCAGGGACCAAAGTGACACAAGTCTCAAACTATAGGGACTAGTTGTGTAATTTGCCCTTTTTTCTTTATTTCGTGGGCAACCTACTTTGGATTTTGAGTCTTGGGTGAAAGAGGTGGCTAGCGGTTGTGATGATGAGGGGATGGGTGTTTTCTTCTCTATTTGTTGGGAGATTTGTGTAACGCCCTCAAAATACAATATAAATAATCCATTCATAAGATACATCGATTTAATGAAAATGATATACTTTCATTTATCAGAGTTTATGTTACAAAAAGGTATTACATGTATTATATATTCACAAACATTCATTCTAAATTTACAGCATGTAATACAAGTTGGTGATAACAAAATAAATGTCTTACGGGCTTACATCTTTCCAAGATATCA